>OY101447.1:102061446-102146446 GCA_956483635.1 Panzeria rudis
AACTGCCTTGCTGTTTATTCACACACAAACATATTTGTATAAATACACACGAAAACTTTATCTGTTACACAAATGTTACAGCACGAGCATTCACAATTTCGTCATATTTCTTGAAGTTGATTAATTATCCTGGCGCGTAAAACGTCAAATTGCAAATGTGAACTAATACAAATTCTCTGGCCGCGCGAGATGTTAAACTTTTTTTGCCCTTTTATTTTTATAATTAAGAAAATACATTCGCATATCTACCAACAATCTTGGTCAACAGCAATTTCTTAGGAGGCTTTAAAAGCTTAAAAGAAGTTAAAATCCCATAGTTTTCTTATTTAGATTGTTTAAATAATTTTAGAATTGAAAAATGTTTGAATTAAAACAATTACGCACAGCTGCGTCTTGTGCAGTTTTTATTTGACAAATGCCGTCTTGATCTTAAAGTCCCTTTTGGGGCAATATATTATATGAAATATATAATAAGTTTGGGTCACTTTGACAATGTAATTAATTTTATATGTAGCAATTGTTTAGAATTTCATTGCACAGTGGGGCAGAATCAAAATATTTGGAACATAAATCAGGCATTTCTAAACGGATAGTTCAATCGAAATAGAATTTCGCATGAAAATATCAGCTCTTTTAGTTGCTCATGAGCGAAGCTAAGAAGTCTCAGAGTAGGGCACTTTGGCCATGTAAAATTTTTTTGTGCTTGCCATATATTTGTTTCTTAGGGCCTATTCACATATTACGTAACGCTATTTTTGATTAATAATCCAGAAAGTGTTTTAAAGTTTAAAAGACGAGTCATGAAATATTAGCGAATAATACAAAAAATGGTGTAAATTATGCAAATGCTAAATGTCACTATGTCGTTAAAACTAGAGCTGTTAGGGAAAAACTAATGACGCCATCGCAAACAGCAGATGAAAATACATAAGAATCACATATTTTTATTTAAACAACAAAACCACTGTTCTGCTGTGTTATTGATACCAGGAAAGAAAAAAATACGTCTGTACAAATATATAGATACCTTTCAGATAAGTATACATTTGCTATATGTTCCAAAAGAGTTTGTTATATATATGTAAAGGAGTGAAAGTGCTTTTTTTTAGCAACAATTTTCGAAAATACAAAATTTTTTCAAATTTCAATTTAAACTCAGACGGCAGAATTTAATGAATTTTTTTAATTCTTTGAAATATTGTTCTTTAACTAACGAAGAAAAAATTTTAAAAATGGGGGGATATTTCGATCCGGTTTCTGGAAAAATAATGGCCCAAAGTTTTGAAAAATTTACACATATAAAATTTTAAATCAATATAAAATTTATCTAAATTTTTCGTTGCTAGCTTTGAACACCCTTTGATTTTTAGCTGTCATATATTTGTTGTTGTAGCGGCCAAAATTTTACATATTCTGTGAAAGTTTCGGGTCCGTAGCTCTTACGGTTCCCGAGAAAACATTACATTAGTATTTCAACATTTTTCGTTGCTCGCTTTAGAAAATTCTTTAATTTTTAACTGTCATATATTTGTTGCTGTAGCGGCCAAAGTTCTACATATTCTGTGAAAATTTCAGGTACGTTGCTCTTACGGTTCCCGAGAAAACAGGCTAGGACAGAAAGACAGACAGACGGATAGACAGATGACAGACAGAACGACAGGCGGACAGACAGACGGACAGCGTAGCGAAAACAATAGGGGTTCTTTACACCTTTGGTGTACGGAACCCTAATAAGGTATTGCCAATTCAAAAACCATAGTTTTAAAAATGATTTGGTCTACATTTTTTGTTCAACTTATAATTATTCAAATGTGGCAGTTCAAACAATTATTTTATTGGACGCAATAATTTGTAATTTTCAAAGACAATAACCTAAATATGTTTTAAATTATTTATCGAATACAAAAATGAGTACTCAACCAGAAATTAGTCGGAAAACGTGCAAAACCGACATAGTGAATTCGGCTATAAAACTTTAATATTTTTCAACTCAGACGGCAGAATTTTATGAATTTTTTTTAATTCTTTGAAATGTTCTTTAACTAACCAAGAAAAAATTTATAAATCGAATGATATTTCGATCCGATATCTGGAAAATACTGGCCCAAAGTTTTGAAAAATTTAGACATTTAAATTTTCAAATGAGTATAACTCACTAACTATAAGATATAAATATACAAACCAACATGTATATAAGATATTATTAAGGGCTATAATACAGAAAAAAGAGTTTTGAAATTGGATGAGAAACAAAAACAAATGGCAGGCAGTGAAAAATGTTACATGGCCGAAGTGCCCTAATTTGAGACTTCATAGCTCCGCTCCTGAGTAAGAGCTGATATTTTATAGATAAATATAAATACTACTCTGCCTTGTTCGTGTGTAATTTTATTCTGATAGAGCTATCCGTTTAGAAATGCCTGATATATGTTCTAAATATTTTAATTCTGCCCCACTGTGCATTGCCATTATTCATAAATTTTTGTTTAATTATGGAGAAAGTCCTTATATATTAAATTTTTGATTTATTTTTTATAACTGTTTTTCAAATGTTACGTTTCGTTTTACAAAGAGTTTTTAAACAAATGTCATTTACAATGGCGGATGCACGAACAGCTGCACAGGAAGTAGCCCACTAAAAAAAATACCCTTATTTGTGAAGATTCTCCTAATTAGCAAAATGAACAAGCGCTTATCTATTTGGATCATAATTATGTTTTTTTATTCCCGGACATTTTTGTGTTCCAGAAGAGTGGGAAATAAAAAAGAAATTCCCGGAATCACGGAAATTCCCGGGTATTGAAGAACGTAATAATTTGCTAAAAACTTTAATTTCCGGAATCCATTGATTTTTATATGAGCAAAATGAATGATTGGGCGCGTTCATAAGACGTAGCTGTTGAGCTCAACTGTTGTAAAACTGTTGGCAACAGTTACGTCTTAGAAATGGCTTGATGGATATACAGGAATATGAACAGCTGATAAATGTAAACAATTTAAAACAGGCAGAAAAGACATAGTTAAAATTAACTAAATTAATTAGCTTAGCACTGAGTTTTGAGTGGATTTTGGTTCCATAAAATATTCTGTAAAGGTGGTATCCAATGCGATAGTCAGCACCATACGAATTGTCCATTTTCATTTTATTTTAAAATTTCCACCACAAAGCAAAAAACACTGCAATAAAATAAGAAGGCTACGCCGATAATTTTTTTAATTTAACGCTAACATTATAATAAATTAAACAACATTATAATAAATTAAATACTATGTAATATAGTAAGTAAACACAATAAACATATATTTAGTGATCTTAGTTTTATTTTAATTATATTCCTTTATTTGTTTACTTTATCACATTTGTAATGCAACATTTATTAAACTAGTTTGCAGCGGCCACATAATAAAGCGGTGTTGTATTAGAATATAGACGGCATAACTCTTTTGATCAGCTATGATGGAAAAAATGGCAACAAATACACAACTGTTGTATGTAGCGGAACTACTCAACTGTGCGTTTCTAAGGCCCAAATTCACAGTCATTAGTTAGCTAATGACAATAGTTTAGCCAATGATATTTTATTCACATTTCTTTGTTTACCATTAGTTAAACCGTCAAACGCCATTGGTTAACAATTAGTTCCAGGTGCAATAAGTATACAGGTGGCAGCATAACGTCATCTGATTATATTTTGTTCTGGTAGTTTTGTACATAAGTAACGTCTAGCACGTGTATTTTTTTGACAAGCATTATCTAGTTTTTTGTTGTATTTATTGAACCTTTTAGGAGCGACAAAAAACATTTGCTCTATTAGCTTTGTGTGCTTAAAAATTTTTAAATTGCCGCCGTAAGATGTGTAATATTCTTTATTTCTTTATTTTTGCTTTATATTTATATTTGATAGCGCTACCATTCTTTACCCATATTAAAAATTTTATTTAAACAATACACTGTAAATATGAAGTTTTAGTTAAACAATGGTTATCATTTTAGTTTACTAATAATTAACTAATGACTGTAAATTTGGGCCTAAGACAAACACACAATAGTTGCACAACTGTTACGTCTTATGAACGCGACCATTGAATCATTCTTCATTTTAAACTGATCTTTATTTTAAAAGTATGTCACCAACAAAACAGTTTTTAAAGAACTTATATAATTTCAAAGCAAAAAACTTAACGAATCACAAAAACAAAAAGATTTAAAGTAAATTAGGTAAAAAATAACAATATTTTTATCGACATTTTAAGGAAACTGCGTATTTAAAAGCTATTTTTACACCGAGCAAAAAGAGAACATACAAATCATTAGTAAAATCAATAATGAACTGAAATCATCTGATCAAAATTTGATCATTCATCAATGATTTTAACACATGGCTTTTTGAGGGCGGAAGTGATCGAAAGAGCTATTAAAAGGTTGTCTAGGATAAATGTTTCTGACAAGGAGCAGTCTCAGAATATTAAATTCAGTATTTTACTACTTGGTATGCAATGAAAATCCTCTGTCCTTAGAAAAGGTTTTCTTTTATATTCTTTGTTGCAAATGGCTTTTTAAAACAGTTAATGTATTAATTGTTTCATCTGACAATCGGTTTCTTATTTAAGTAACGCAATTTTCAGTTGTTGAGAAAATACTTTCGCTCTCGACAGAAGTTGCCCGTATAGTAAAGAGGGCGTTGTATAAACTATGAATGTTTTGGTCCTTTTTCCAGTTTTTGAAGCTGCTTTGTTAATAACAGCGTTAAAGTTTCCTCGAAAGTTGTCTCTTTCAAAACATCACTGTCATCTGAAATAATATCTATTTCCTCATTTCCTTCGTCAATAAATGAATCAAAAAGACGCTTATAAAGATTTTCTGCATATCTAATCACCAATACTTTTTGGTGCACACTGAAAAATATTGTAGTTGCTTTTACTAAAAAAATGTTTAAATAATTAAATTAAATAATTAAATTTAAATAATTAATTAAAGAGACAATTTTTTTCTTCGTTCTTGAATTCAAAATAACACTGTGGAACAAATTCAAGTTAGCAAAAGTTAGGTCGATTCTGAGAGTGAGGGGTGAAAATAGAGGCTAAATTAGAAGACCCGTATCGCGGCGTTTGTTTATGTTAGTTCGAATTTTTTTTTAATCGACCTTCGAGCTTTGCAGTCAAATGCCGATTTTCAGCATATTGTTTATATGGTTTTTTTTTGGCTATAACTCGTCGACTAATTGATATTTTTTAAATCTGTAAAAGCCAAGTTATTGCTATTAAAATTTTTTAAAAAATTGATTTAGAAAATTTTTGTGGTGCTTATGAAGCAAAGTGTTGGAAAAGTTATTTTTTTTCATGCTTTTTGAAAATATTTCCCACAAAACTAAATCTTTTTTGCTTTCTGTTTGATCTATAATATGCTTCTCAGTTTCTTCAATAAATATCATTTGAAAAGAAAACAATCATAATACAAAACTTGCGTTTTCCAGCTTAGTATTATTTTACTTCTCATTTTTTATGCACCAATTTTGTTCAGTGTTGGTTTTGAAGAAACATTGAAAAACAAATTATAAAAATATGGAAAAAATATAATTTTAAAATGTTAGTTAGGAAAAGTTTTAAGTAAAAAATTAAATTAATTAAATTAATGATTTGGACAGTTGCCGTTTAGCAGGCGGCTGTGGATCAACATCACTACTCTCTCTAATATCTTGGTCGTCGTCATCATATATTCTGGAATTTCATCTTTGTCTTCCCCTTCTTCCTCTTCTTCAAAGGTGTTTTTATACCACCAACAAATTTCAGCGAGTATTGCATGTGGAGAATTCTTTCCTCTGTACCTGAAACGAAAATAATTTTCAATCGTTAACATGTTTAAATTGTGCACTCTGACAAAGATATTAGAAAAATCTAGGAATTCAAAATATGCACACTCTATAATTACCTTATTTCAAATGGAAGCGCAGTTTGGTGATAACGTTCGTCTTCCTCATCAGATTCAGTTGGCAACTGTTGCAAGAGATGAAATTTGTACGACATATTAACCCCAATTTCATCGAAAGCTGCAACATGTTTACAACAGATTGCCTGTAGTTGTCTTTGCGTTCTTTACCCAAATGTCCTTTAATGACTGCTTCCAATGCGAGCCATGCATTTAATTCTCGATCTGTCAGAACTTGGTCAAAATCTTGACGACTCATTAGTTTCCATATGTCGGGACCATTAACAACCTCTTCCTGAATTTTGGCGTTACTTAGTCTTGGGAAAATGTCTTTTAAGCTGTTGAATACTGCTGGTCTTTTTGCGATACATTAAAAAAATATTTTGCAATGCCAAGTTTAATGTGGAGCAACGGCAACAAAATTTTGATTTCAGGAACAAGGCTTTCCATTTCCGTCCAATGCGACTATTCCAGTTATGCTATTTGTACTGGTTTCTTCCTTTAATACCTTCTCCGTATCGTGAATCCCAATAGCACAAAAAACACGGATATTTTGGACGCCCAGATGCTGTTAAGCCTGTAATCAATGAAACTATTTTGAGGTTGCAGCAAATGCGCCACTGGTGTTCGTTATATTTGACTACTTCCAGAATGTGTTTCAAATTATCGAAATTTTCACTAGTGTCAGTGCTATACGCAATCGGAACAGAAGGCATTCTATTTGTCTTGTGCAAAAGCACAACTTTTAAGCTGATTAGTGAACTATCGATGAATAAACGCCAATCATCTTTTTTATAGGTTAACCCTATCGTCTCCATTAACTTTTCAATATCGTTGCAATAAGCGAAATGTTTTGCATCATTCACATTGAAGAACTTTTCTAACTCTTTTTGGCGTTTTCGATATGCGTTTACTTTGGTACCTTTCGCCAGCAAATTATTTCCTTTCATCATTGAAGCCAGTAGCTCTGATTTTTTCTGAGTCAAACACAAATTTTCAACAATTCCATACAATTGGTTTTGTGTCACTAGGATTGGGTCCTTTGATGTTTCATAGGATGTACCTTCACCAGGGTCGTATTCTGAGAAGAGATTCATGGATGTAGCAGCGGCGATTGTAATGCTGATATCTGTTTGAAGATCAATACTTCGGTATGTTAGTACTGGAACGAATTCTGAGTGTGGTAATGGTAATTGGAAACTTGGCACAGCTACATAAGTTTTATTCTTTGCTTTCCTTCTATTCAAAGTTTTATGGTAGTTGATACATCCATAGCAATTTTCTTCTTGATGCGGGCTGTTGTCTAACCACATCATTGGTATACAAAAAGGCATAGCCTTCTTCTTTCCACTTTTCCATTGCATAAGAGTTGAATAGCAATTAAAGCAAACTTTTTTTAGGGACATAGTTTACGTCAGTGATAAACTCTTGCGAGATATATTGTTTATAGGTTTCAAAAAAAATGACTCGCATTGCCACATTTTTCATCGCTTGCGATGAAACGTCCACAAACATTACAAAAATGGTACATTTATTTTTAATACTTTAGTTTTAATACTACGGAGTCTGTGTGATTTTTATTAAAATTTTTTTTTTTTTGGGCAGTCATGTAAAAAAATTTTTTTTTGAAATTTTTAATCCGGGTTTGGATTTTCCTAAATGACAATACCACTAAAAACCGATTTCTTTTAATAACACTGCTTTACAAAATTTAAATTTTTGAAGTTTTTAATTTTCTAAAGCATTTTTTTTAGAATAATTATGATGTGCTAAACACAAAAAAGAAATAAAAAATTTCATTTCGGCCATTGTGCATAATATAACGATTCATTTTCGTTTTTCGGTGTATACTTCTTGTTAAAGTGTCATTCAGAATCAAAGGCTGGTTCGTTTAAAATTAATCATATATTATTTGACAGGCTACTAAATTACGCGTCGAATAGTGGCTCTGATCGAATAAAAGGCGTCTTATAAATTTAATGTAAAAAATAGGTAAATATTTCACTTTATATCTTTTTAGTTATTCCGACTCAACTTTTTGATTGGTGTTCTTGTAACGTCATCAATAGAGTGATAAAACACTCCTCAATGTATATGTACCGAAGCCAATATTCCGGTTCTATTCATGATTTAAGCTAATTTCGTGCCATGTTTTTATAGTCATATGCTCGTAAATGTTTAAGTTTTATATTTGCTCGATGGAATGAAATATATTCAATTTCTACTATTATTTTGACTGACACTGTATATATGTAGAAATACTCTTACGCCCTTTTCACAGTGTACAGTTAAAGGCTAACGTATACTCTAACGAAGAGTTTTGTATGCCGAATTTGCCGTTAAAGACCACGTTAACTTTTAATCACATTGTGAAATGGGCCGTTAATAAAGTAAATGACTTTTCAGTTCTGTTAAGTTTTTAAAATGTTAATATTAGTTAATGCTAAAAAAAATTTCGGCAAGTTTCAGATTCGGCCGAATATTAGGTTCGGTTCGGGTTCGGCTTCAAAAAACAGGTTTCGGTCGGACACTACTAGTTACCCTAAAAAATGCATTAGCAAATTTAAACCTTTTCCTTGTAAATTGACAACCTGTTTGAATGATTTTGTGTATTTTACATAGAATTATATTTCAATAATTTTTTACATATTTTTTTTATGTCGGTATTCTTTAAAGGAAAATTTTTTTGTTTCCTGTCTAATTTCTGAATGTCACGTTACGGACTTTTGCGCAATAAAATCGTTTGGACTCAAAGGCAAATTAGTTCGAAATAATCACACCAAAATATAAAATTCTCTGTTTCAAGTAGATAACTGCAAAATTGAAATTGATGAGCACTTGTCGCGAAATTTTGACTTGTCACGAAATTATCCTTGACTAACTTCATTATGAAAAATATGTGTCAGGAATCAAAGAATCGTATCCAAACAAGCATACATTATCTTAAAAGTAATTCAATAAAACCTAAAGCATTTCATTTACATACATCAAAGCAAATAGTATTATTGCACGCCTCATAAGCGAAGCGTAAAAAAGATATACACACACATATTAAGAAAACATACTATTTTTAACACGCATGACATTTTTAATGTCAATTTTATTATTTAATTAAAAAACTGCTTTAAAAAGTTCGTTTGGACTGTATGCGGTCACGATAACGACCGATAGACTTCACTAATCGAGTCCTGTTTTCTTTTTTACGCTTCAGTATAATTAGGAATAGAAGCCTATTTAATTTCACTGTCTAAATGAGATTATGAGGCGTGCACTTTTGGATTTTCCAAACTATTTACTCAATATTAAAGAAATATTACGTTTTAAAATAAAAGAAGTATGCATTTAGTATAAAATTTAGAAATTGTGGATTCCGGTTTTCTTTCGGTCAAGGGTCGTTATAAACTTTTGGATATCATATCGATGGTCATACATTAACAACTTGTTAATGAATTTTTATTATTTTTCACAAAACGCAGAAAACGTTCCCAAAATAAAATAACAGAAATTAGTTGAGAGTATCTACTTAATAACTTTCAGCTATTTTATTTCTATGCTAGTAAAGCTTTCAGCATATTTATAACATAATTTCTGCTACTGAAAAGTTGTAAAAACCAGTTACGTGTTGTCAACTTATGACCAATGATCTGAAAGTTTTTTGAAGGTCTAAAACTTTTAAAAGTCATGTTTCTGATGGGTTATTGGACTAATTTTATGCACAACTGGACCCAGTATCAAAACGTTTTAAAAAAATATATCATCAGAATAAAACAAACACACTCGTATGTTTTTGTTTAGGGTTTTTACGTAATAAACAAAATCAAGTCTGGCGGGGCGGCATTGCCCCCAGCAAGGCCTATCTACGGGAATGGTTTAAATTCGCATAAAAAGAAACAAGTTGCGAAAATGGGTAATTTTTTACCCTTTTTCCTTGAGCAAAATTCATCATAGAACGGCGAAAAAGAAAATTTTCCTAACATCGCTTCCAATTCGGTGATTGGTAATCGAAAAAGAGAACTTCTTGCAATGACAAATATATGTTAAACTGATTAGAAATGTTGTTGGTGTTGGGAATGAGATTTAAAAAACAACGAACTCAATTTGAATTGACGGTTATGTTAACAAAAAAAATTTTTTTTTTTACAAAATAAAAATATTATTCATATATAAAATTGATATTAATAAGATTTAAAAAACAATGGTAAAATTAACAAAAATAAATTATTTGTTAAAAAAAACTCTGAAAAGGCTTTAAAAAGTATCATCGTATCGACAGTAAAATATCGCCGATACCAATGTATCGAAAAATATGAAGTATCGCTGATATATCGGTATCGGTTACATCCATATTCAAGAAACGCAATAATTTGCAATAAATACCTACTTAAATATATTTTTTATAGTTTTAAAATTATTTGTTATATAATCTATTATATTTTAATTTTAAAATCAATCTTCATGCATCATATTTGGTATGTTTCATTTCCTTATTAAGCACAAAACTTTATTGACTTGTATTTACATATTTATTTTCGTTTTCTACGTAAATGTTTCTTTCTCTTTATTATTCAATTTTCAGCAAATGGTTCATATCAGCCAGGAATGGAACCAAAAAGACAACGTACCGCCTACACACGTCATCAAATACTCGAATTGGAAAAAGAATTCCATTATAATCGTTATTTAACCCGCAGAAGACGCATTGAAATTGCCCACACGTTAGTGCTGTCGGAGAGACAAATTAAAATTTGGTTCCAAAATCGACGTATGAAATGGAAGAAAGATAATAAATTACCAAATACAAAGAATGTACGTAAAAAGACCGACGCAAATGGAAATCCAATAACACCAGTGGCCAAAAAACCAAAACGAGTCAGCGCTAAAAAACAGGCGCAACAGCAACAGCAACAACAACAATCACAACAGCCTGTGATAAATGAGGTAAATATTTCTGGGAATGTTAAAATATTATTATAGAATTATTAGTCTTGAATATAACGAGGACAGTTTGAGAAGACCATTCGCTTCTACATAATTTAAGTTAAGTTTTCTTTTTAAACCACTTTATGGATAAGGAAAAACATTATGTATATGCCAAAAATCTAACGAATTTAAAAATGTCTGTAGAAATGTTTTGGTCAAAAAACACCTTTAAAAAATCTGTCTTTTCCACATAGAAAGCAAAATGGTGGAAAATATTTGGAAGAAAATAAAAAAGCAAAGCGGTTTTGGCACGAGTTGTTATATTTTAGATTATTTATTTTACACGTCTAAAAGAGAAAGATAAACGTATTATGAATCCAAATTGGTTATTGGCTATAGTTCGTAACGTTATATTCAGAAAGAAATGTGCATGATAAATACTCCAAGGAACAAGGGAAAAATTAACATCAACCTAATTTTTTAACGTACACAGCAGAACAGAGTAGCGCCACTTTCAGAAGCAGCTACACTTCCATCGTCAGTACTCACGTGTATTTTGCTTATCACCACTTATTCGAATTTTTTCTGGGAACATATAGAAAATTAAATTAAAAAAAAAACAAGCCATATTTCATTAAAATCGATCCACAATTTAATATTTTATTCATAATTAAATACATGGAATATTATAAAAAGTTAAAGCGAACATTAAAATTGTTTAATTAAATTACAGTTGCACAACAAATGTAAACATAGCTAGAGAACGGGTAGACGTCTTCAATTAAACCAAAAAACCTAAACTCGACAACAATATTATCTTTAAGTAGCGGAAATATTGTTTTCTCATCTGCCCAGTAGTTTCAGAAATATTGTGAAATTTATGCAAAAATAGATAAATTTTTTATCAAAATTTTTGTTTATAGAACATTCATAAAAAATATGGCTTGTGCTGTTTGAAATAAAATAACGGTTATGTTTTAATTTTTTTTAGTTTGTTATTAATGTTTTAGAAACAAAAATTTTGATAATTTTTTGTTGCAGGAGTTTCACGATATCTCTGAAACTACTGAGCAGATAAAAAACAATATTGGTTCGACTTAAAGATAATATCCTTATCAAAATTTTGATTTGTTTGTTTTAATTAAATAGGTCAATCCATTCTGTAGATATGTTAACATTTATTGTGTAAATTAATTAACCAATTTTAATATTCGCTTTTACTTTTTAAAAATTTTTGCGTATAAAATCAAAAATTGTTGACCGATTTTAATGAAATATACTTGTCTATATGTTAATAAAAATATCTTAATAAAAAAATGCTTAAATTTTTTTATTTATTAATTTTTCGGAATGGTTGAAAAACAGAACTTTAAATTTTTTTTCGCACAAGTTGCATATCTGCCATTTTTGAAAACAGTGTATATCTCGAAAACTTGATTTTTTTCTGCGGAAACAAAAGAAGAAAAAATAAACCGACTGTAGATTTAGATTCAGCGCCCCAAATTACATTGGAAACCATTTTCAGTTGCTCTATTCCAAAACCTTGTAAATTTGTGTTTTTAGTTGTCATAAGATGGCAGGACGAATGACGCATTAAAATAAGCTAATGATGCTTGAAAATTTTATATTTATTATGTTAACTATCAGATTTTCAGAAAAGTTGTTAGAAAATGAAATGTGGCAAGCTTCACACGTAACATCTTCTTTCTATAAAACTTTTTTGTGAAATATCCAAAGAAATTTTAATAATTTTGGCTTGAGTTCGCTTTTAATTTAATTTTTCAATTAAATTATGTTTTTATTTAGAGATAAATGATACAATTTTAATGAAAAGTTAAATTAAAACCGAACTCAAGCCAAAAATATGTCATTTTCTTTGGATATAAACCCATATTTTTTGTGAGATTAATATTTTTGAAAAATTTTTTTTCAAATTTGAGCGGGATGAATGTCTTTTTCACACCTGATTGATTTGAAAAATTTTCAGGATCATATTATTTATAAATGCTTACCAAAGTGGGATATGAGCATCCCTAGTATACATACTTTCAATTGTCGTGGGAACGATTACTTCCGCTGACCATGACACCTGTATTTTCTATTAGGGTCCCTGACATGTGGTGTATATCATATATATTTCTATTATTACAAATGTCAAACTCCATATTAAGAAAACTGCAGTTTGCTGCTTTTTTCATGTGAAGTTTGACTGTTATCATGACAAAAATGTATCAGGTACATATACTGCACTCTAAAAAACACTTTTGTTGAAAATAATGTCGATAATAGTAGGCAACACTTTACTGATTATTATCGAACTAAAATTAGACACGCATTATTTTTGTTGATTTTTGAGCAAGAGAAGCTGTGTGCAATTTCGAAACGCAACCTCCTGACTTATAGTCTAGTGTAGATACCCTTCAGACATATGCGTATTAAACTTTCTGGTAAATTTTTTCCAATTCGGCTAAATATGTTTAATGTGAAAAGGTTTCTCTTTCATAAATATGTAGTATTAAGTACATTTCTTTAATTCATAACATATATTAAAACAAGAAAAGTCTAACAATTTTGTTTTTAATTAACCAATATTTACTTAGCAGAACTTACCAAATTTATATTTAAAATCCTTTAATCAGTAGTAATTAAATTTTGATGACTGAAGGCGTGATATAATAAATAGAAGGTAGTTTCATTCTCTCTTTATTTATTTTAATAAGTCTATGTCCAGACGAGTCAACTTTTGCTTCTGCAACTTTCTTAAATTTTCTTTTGAATCTGCATTCGTGTCCATATAATGAAATTGTTGTTGCGCAGCTTTTGCTCTTTTAGTCTATGTCCATATGAGTCAACTTTTGCTGCGCAACTTTTGAGTTTATGGGAGAGAGAGGTGAGAAGATAGGGAAGGGGTACACTGCTTCATGTACATGCAACTCTCTTTTGTTTTCTTCTTCGTGATATTAAGCAACAACAAATTGTATATAAAAAAGACAAAAGCTGCACAGCAAGAATTTCATTATATGGACACGAATGCAACTTCAAAGGAAGATTTAAGAAAGTTGCAGAAGCAAAAGTTGCTTCATATGGACATGGCTTTTGTTGTTGCTTAATATTACGAAGAAGAAAACATAAGAGAGTTGGATGTACAGGAAGCAGTGTACCCGTTCCCTATCTTCTCACCTCTCTCTCCCATATACTCAAAAGTTGCTCAGCAAAAGTTGACTCGTATAGACATAGACTAAGGATTTTTGAAGTTTGTTTTTAAGGTAAAATATAAAAAAGCGTTGCCATATAATAGAAAAGGCATCTCAACTCCTGGAGTTATTTTGAACAAATGTGTACTTGTATTAAGAGGAAAGTAAGAAAAATTGTGCAATTCAAAAGCCCCGCTTATATCGTTTATCTTAAGATTTTATTGAAATGCTCTTTTGTTTTTTTAGTTGTGACGAATTTTATTTTTATCGATTATATTTATTAGAGCTCGTAAGTTTTTCGCGTTTTTTTAAATTTAATTTATTTTTACAGTTTGGGCGGTTTCTAATCAATTTTAGGACTTG
The DNA here is from genome assembly GCA_956483635.1 of Panzeria rudis. Lineage (NCBI taxonomy): Eukaryota > Metazoa > Arthropoda > Insecta > Diptera > Tachinidae > Panzeria > Panzeria rudis. The sequence continues at coordinate 102,075,850 of OY101447.1, forward strand.
TTTCCGATATTTGAGCTTTTGGTGAATTTTTGCAATGTTGGTGATAAAAGCGTTTTTTTTTACAAGTTGTCAACATCTTTACGCGCTTTTTGAACAATACTAGACGTTGATATCATGTAGCTGTTGACAAGTTTTTGCGAAATTCTCAAATTTTCGCGATTTTTATCGAGTTTTTGGCATTCCTTAAAGTTTTAGCAAATTTTGATCAAAATTATGCCTAGTTCAAAGTTTTGCAATTTTTCGCGAAGGCCGTAATTTTTCCAAATTTTTTGGTTTTTTACATTTTAAGGGAACTTTGATCAATATTACGATTTATAGTCTTTAAAAGTTTAGCAAACTTTTGACGAATTTTCCCGAGCTCTTGACATCACAGTTACAGTTTTAGCAGCTCTAATTAATTTTATGGCTTGTTTAAATTTTTGCGAATTTTCGCGATATTGGCACTCATTCATTCTTTTCAATATTTTTACGGTAGAAGTGAGTTTGTTCTTTGTACGCATGGACTACTTTATTAATATATTTTGCGGCGTATAGCATTATTAAAGTTTACATGGTTGCGTATTGAAACGCGTATTGCAAATTAGCCTGCTTAAGTTTATACTTTTCATATTATTTTCATGCAAATTACAATTTTAAAATAATAAAAAAAACAGAAATTGAGGGGACATATAAAACTAGTACGGCAACATGATTTTAACGAAAATGTCACAATCCTTATACTTGTCAGGTAGTGAATGTCAAGAAAAATTGAGAGAATGAAACTACCTTCTATATATTATATCATGACTGAAGGATTATATGCCTTGTTTCTATTGTTTAAAAACTGGTCTATTCCTTTTTTTAGACAGATTTGCTTAATATTCAAGATTTTAATGTTTTTTAGATATACTTTGTTTAAAACTAAACACTTTTAACATCGGATTTGTAATTCTTACGAAAAAATTAGAAAAAGTATGTTTATTTTTTGTCACAAATATTAAAAAAATCATTGCATTTTAAAAGTAATGTTTTAGAATGTACATAAGGTTTAGTTCCAAAAATTTAAAAATTAGCTGACAAATAAACAGGCATCTAATATCGTAAAATTAGAATTGTTTTTCTCCGAAGACTAACTGCCTGTTCAACGATGTCGAAGGAAAACCTGAGCGATCGAAAGTCACTGTCTCGAAATCTAGTCAATTTATGTTCAACAATATCGACAGCTTTCGTTTGCTTGCACTTACGTATGTTAATTTTTCTCTCTTAAGTATTAAAATTATACAATAATGCCATATTGTAAATTTCTTGTTTATTTGACGATTTTCATTAAAACACTGAGAATACTACTAAATTGTTTGAAGAAAAATACAACCAAACACAACGACAGGAGAGCCCATTGTAAGATACTCACAGTTGTACAGGACATTCTTATAATTTTCTAATACAAATTCTAGTTTTGTTGTACTGGTGAGACTACCTTGTTTGATGGGCCTTACACAGTAAACAAAACAGAAGTTTTGAATGTGTTAGTGGCTTTTATTTAGTTTAAAAAAATCATGAGTATGTGCATAAATAATAAAAAAATTAATAAGAATGATAAAAAATAAGTATTTCTTATTTTCTTCGACCTTAGGTTGTTAAATTACAGTAATCTTATAAGTCCCACTTATAACTCCCACTTAGAACGGATAGACAGCTTTACTCAAAATTCCTGAAAAAGAGCACCGAAGGTGTTCGAAATATCGAATAAATATACATATAAATGTTTACCAATATTTAATAGAACAAAAGAACGAAGTTTTACTTAAACATATTGTTGTGACCTAGAGCCGGATAATATCTTTCAAATGTAGCCCATTGTTTGATTCTACCTGACGTGCTCTTTCCAAATCTTAACGTTACTTATGCGCCACCCTATATAATGATAAAAAATATTATAATAAAGAGAGATGTTGCGAGTTCTAAGAACTTAATGGACTTTTATGCAAGCACCACAGTAAAGGCGCTTTCACATTGTAATACAAGCTTTGAGATTTTTATTAGATTTTGTAAGACGAAAATCAAATCAAACACTATCACATTCCAAATAAAACGTAACATAAATTTTTCGTTCTTCGTTTTCTTTATTTATGTCGGCAAACAAATACACAACTGTTTTTGTTATTCCTATGCTTGTTTGTGCAATAGGCAGCCATGATAAAATGAAAAATGTATTTGTTTAGAAAATTTCCTAAAAATGACGAATACCAAAATACTGTCAAGTTCCTTTACGTATTATTTGACAAATCATAACAATTTGTTTTCACATTGTTGGATTTTTACTTAAGATTTGAGTTTTTGACAAGTATTAATACTAAATCTAATGGTCTGAAGGCCGCTTAAGTGAGTGATTTTGACATTACGTTCGTATTGCTTCGACATTGTTGAATCGGATATCGTATGAAACCACTTACGTTTTCTTTCTACTTGTTTTTCGAGTTATCGTTCGTATAGAAACATATATATGACTTTGTTCATAAACGCAAATCAGTGTTCTTTCGCTTAGAATGCGCATGAACATCTTTTTTCGACATCGTTGAACAGGCAGTAATTGTTCAAAAATTACAACCAATATTTGTTAATTATTACTTTTAAAACTGGAATAAATTAAAAATTTTACTGTGCTAAATTAAAAAAAATACATAAAAATATTATTTTCCCATCTTTTTTTCTTTACAGTGTATACGCTCAGATAGTTTAGAAAGTATGGGTGATGTGAGTACTTCATTAAATAATCCACCATACATACCAGCAACAGGAGATGCTGGTAGTTTAATGAACCCACAACAAATGCCCTGTAATACGTACAATAATGGATCTCAATCAACTGCAGCACAAAATTCCCATGTTAATGTTAATACCAGCAGCGGTAACAACAACAGTATAAATGGTAACAATCCAAATAGCAATAACAACAGTTTACATCTCACCAACAACAATAATAATAGCAATAATAGCAACAATAATAATACAAATCCAATGCAATCAAATCTTCATTCACAACATCAACAAGGGCATGTGCAACATACACAAGATATATTGACAAACTTGCAGCACATAAAACAAGATTACGATCTGACCACACTTTAGGATTAGAAATTTGAGTTGATTTTATTTTTATTTCGTTTAATATAAAATTAAATCAAAACTATAATTGTGTTCTCAAGTCGTATTTATGCAATTGAAATGTAAATGTATTTAAGTACCTAAAACGCTTTGTAAATTTATAACAAAAAAAAAATTTAATACACTGGTAAAATGAAAATGGCTGCCAATATTGCAAGACGTTAAGAGACTTCGTAGATATGTATATCGTTAAATAATACGCAAAAAAATTATAATCGACCTTTTAATAAATTCCTTACCAATTACAAAATTAACATATTTATTGTTTCTCCTGTAAAATTATGAAAAATTTAGTTAGGGCATTTTGCATTTCAAGTGACGATATATGTTCATACAAGGGCAGTTCCCGACCTTTTTGACCGGCAACAAAATATATAAATTTTTAGCCTTTGCACCCTAACAATAACACTCATGCATTGGTAAAACCTAACCAGACTTTGAAATGATCTTTCGGTGGTATGCATAACCACAATGGAAATTATGTCCATGGATGTTATTTCTACATTAAAAAGGAAATAATGTCCACCGAAAAATAAAAATATAGACCATGAGAATAGTATTGCGCAGTAGAGAATGTTGGCCTAGCCGGCCTTTGGCCGGGCTCAAACCTTTTCTCCTGTGGGTAATCAGCGAAGCCGCTATTCGAGGTACCTTTGCGGCCAAGTCCCGGCCAAAGGCCGGCTATTCATACAAATTTTACTCTGAAAAACTAGTACATACTTTTCTTATAAAAAAAGGAATTAATGTGCACTGGACATTATTCCGTTAATAATATTGCATGCCACCGATTTTTCATATTTCGTCTGCATTTCTGTGGGTTAATAGGTGATTCATTTGGAATAAAAGACTTCGTATACCATTTTCAAGTTGGAACCACTTTTTAGGCAACTATTATGATTCACAACTCAATTGATAATTGATTTGAATTCTTATATGAATTACAACTTTCATCAAAGTAAAACAACTGTTTTTTATCAGTTGTGTTTTGGTTTTTATTTCGACTATTGTGATACTTTTGCTTTCTTTTCAAATGGTGATTTTAGGCGTTAGTCTTTCCCATTTGTCAACCAATATTGTTGCCATATTCCTAAAACATAAAATCTCAAAAAATAGTAAGACAAAACGAAAAATATTTAAAATAGTTTGTGATGTCTACTATACTTTAAAAAAATAGAGAGTATAGATAAAAACCTTTTTTCGGATATTATTTCAAAGACAAATAAAATTAGTTGTGAATCATGATGGTTGAGTTGGGTCGTAAAATTGACAACATAACCCATTACCCATACGATGAACGGGTGAAACGAAACAACTGCTGGTGGTGGCGAGTGATTTGATAGACGATTGTCGGTAGTCGGTGTTCAGGTGTCTGGAAAAAGAAAAAATTGAAATATAAAGTTCGGGTGAGATGTCTTGGAAATTTCTAGGCAGTAATATATTTACGAAATCAAGAGTGTATTCGGGAGCTCTTACAATCGGTAAACTAAATATTACGAACTACAGTTAGTACGAGTTGAAAGAGTGTATTTGGGTGCTCTTACAATCGGTAAAATTGAATTCAAGTCAAAGCGTATTAATACCAAGTGGCCTTATTAGTGCAACAACAACTGGACTTTACCAATCTGTCATGTTAAATGCATATATATTAAAAGTTGTTGTTTAGTTGTTTTTACATAGAGTTTGACACTTTGGTAAAGTCAGCTGATGCTTATTTTTACTAATAAGGCCACCTGGTATCAATTCGCCTTGATTCAAGTACTACGTTATACCAATACAGGCACTGGAACAAGAATCGATAAAGCTCTCGGACGACATATCAAGTGGCCGACTTGCAACTATCGTTCGTACGAACAGACCACTTAGCATATTGTAATACTACCATTTTGACTAGCCAGAGAACAGATACATTAAAAACAATTGGTAAAAAAATTTCTTCAGGACTTTGGTGGAAAAATATCAATAAAGCTTAGACATAGGATCGTGAATCAATGTTTATTCACGCTCATGCGCACGCACGATCAAGAAATGTACTTTATGCTCGCTCATGTACGATATGTACTTTTTTTTGCTCATGCGCAAAGATGGTCGAACTAGTGGAAAATAGAATTAATCAAATCACGAAAATTTACTATCATTCCAGCAAGAAACAAGATGAGTAACAAGATTTCTCTATTTTTACCAACAAAATCTAAGAACAACATTTTTAAAGACTAGCTACCTTTAATAAATCTTATTTCACAGTTTCCAATTTGGTTGTCGTGACTTTGAAATTACTATCAAAACTTTCAAATTAAAATGTTACTCATGCGTGATGACATGGAAAATGTTCACGTGAATAAATGAAAAGTATTCATGCACGATTTGCAAAAACTACGTGAGCGGGGCGGGGCCAATTTTTGTTATTAGCGGAAATCAGTTACCGAGAAGTGCATGTACAGCTAACTTAGCATTTGCACATGCCACTGGGAAAAACTCAATACATTCACTATTTTTTACTAATACATCCACATTTTTTCTAGTGGCAGCTCCAGTGGCAGCTAATTTTGCATGCGAGTAAAATTTGGCACTTGCCAAGGTGAATTAATTTTATCAGGTGGTGTTGATTCTAAAACAACTACAACATTACAATAAAATTTGACATCTCAGCACCTATGTCAACGTATACAAATTTTGACATACGAGCATCTAATTTGCGGAAAAAAAAGTAGAGCAGCTGTGCTTATAATATCACCTGTATAAATCCACCTTGGCATGCCACTAAATGTCAAAACGATAAACAATGTTGCCCTGCCAAAAATGTAATGCAAATTTACTGGATTACAGTAAAACTGTAATTAAAGTTTTAACTTGTTTAATGCATTATTATGACGTATTTCTTGAAATGAGCACAAAAAATAGCAAGATTGTTAATTACTGACCATTAATATTATTAAATCGATACTAATAATAATATATGTTAATCTTTTCCCCGAAAATTCACGTATATGATGAACTAGGTAACTCTACATTGCAATGGCATGTGTAACAGAAAAGCAATTTGCATGAGATACGACTATTTCGAATAATTTTTCGTTGATAATACGTATACAGAATGGCATGCCACTACTTGCATGTGTAATTCCAGCGAAACTGTCATTGAGGGAAGAAAGAGAGGCCAAAATCTAAGATAATTATCTCATATAATTTTTGTCTCTGAAAAGAAATGGCCAGTGATAAACAATTTTCCTACTAGGATTACATATTAGTTATTACTACTAGGATTACTTACTTTGTATGAAGAGGATACATATCGTCGCCTTTCTTCTTAAACCACGTAAGCGCCAACAACTCGTTTTTCAGAAAACGGAAAAAACTTGATAACTTTTTAAATATCTGTTTTATAACAAAAAAAATTTTTTTTTACAAAACATGACTTTACGACTCTCTGCAGGGTGTAGCATCATTTTTCTTAAAAATTTATTACTAACAAGTAACTGTATTAAAATTTGTCGCTTACATGTTTTTGGCGCAAACAGCAATACGCAAATTTTGTTGCTTACGAGGTTTTGATAAATTAAAAAACACAAATTTCTGTGTGTAAATTAACATTTATTCTTATATTTTTCAAAGAAAATGTTTATTCTCTTAAAAAAAGTAACGAAAGATGTTATATAAAATGAATACAAAGAAACTTATTACATATTATTTATTTCACTCTTAAGCTCACGTTAAAAATTCAAAATATTGTGACGCTGAAAAAATGTAACAAATAAACCGAAGATATAATATCAATAAAAGAACATTCAATTGGTAACAAAAAGTTTTCTTACGGCACTTTATACAATGAGTTAACGTGGACTTTAGCGACAAGTTTTGTATTTCGAACTTGGCGTTCAAGTCCACGTTAACTTTTAATCGTACATTATGAAAAGGGCCAATAACTAATTAAACTCAAAAAAACAATTAAAAATCTTACTATTTATTATTAATAACGAGTTGGTAAAAATATGATCAACTATTTTCCGACATTACTTTTTTCAAACTTATCAAATCTTCATATTTTCCTTTTTAATGCCAATGGAGCTTTTGTAAAGTGAAGGCAACGCAACGGTAAATTGAGACCAACATAATTTTAGTTATGGGGAGACAAAAGAAATTTATTTTCAAAATTCAATTTGTAGAACTTTCCATGTTCATTATATTGCGTAAAAAAATAATAGCTCAAATTCGATCAGTTTCATGTTTTTCCGTACATTTTACGGTTTGTATGGGAGCCACTCTAAGGAGTACAGATAGCGCTTTGAATCCTTTGAAATAAATGTTGGGTATATCAAAACAATTGGGGTCGATCTTAGAAATTAACGCGTTAACTGCTTAGGGTCCGAAAACGAACTTCAGCTCAAAACGGCTTTTTGTACGGCAGCCATGTTTACATATCGAGATAAAGCTTTCGCATACAGAAAAAAGCTGCATTTTATTAAAATAATGGGGGTTCGAGGAACATTTGTGCTGTTTAGGATATATAGTTTTTGAGTTACTTGACGAGAAGTATCGTTTTTACCAAAGTTACTGACTTTGAGAGCCTGACGCGCCAAGAATGCTCCGATTGGCCTGAAACTTTCCAGATTTTTTTTATCTCAAAAACAAAGAATTTGGTGGGTGAGACTTGCACATTTCCAGCTTTAAATATAAAAAGAATTCTATTTTGCATGCAAATGTCATTTTGTATGGCACTTACGAGGTTTTCGATATGGCTTTAATATCTTTTTCTTCATACAAAGTTATCAAGATAAGAATAAAATCGGGAGGCAAATGTTATTTTCTACCATAAAAACAAAAAAAGACAATTTCAAAAAATTGCGCTTACGTGGTTTAAGAAGAAACGCAACGATATATAAATAATGATATACACTACCTCGTGTTTAAAACAGATATTGTTTCCTAAATCTTTCCCTGGTAGTTCAGGATCCATTCTCGTAATGTCTGTATAGTTGGAATTTTGCGAAATCTATATGTATTATAAATTCACCAATTAATTTTCAATTTTTTCGCCAACCACTTTTATTTAATATAAGACCAAATTAGTATTTAAAAACAGAAAAATTGTTAAAATACTAGCTTCATACCTGTACTTATTTTTTTATCAAAACAACGGCATTCAGCGCATTTTCTTTCCGTGTATTTGTATATAGTTTATTTCTATTGTGTCAATATCAATCTTAATATTAAACAACCAAGTGATTATTTGAGTAATATTTTTAATATTAAACAAAATTTGTTTCCATCTTATTTCTTATTAAAATATGTTATATTTTCTTTCAGATACTATTGTTAAAATTTATTTCTAAAATAAATCCTGCATAAGTTATTCAAACTAAATGATTGTAGTTATAGTATTAATTAAATATAGTTTAAAATTATTTCGAACCGTACAAAATTTATATCGGATTATTACAGTGAAATAGTTAAGATGCAAGATTATTGAGAACAATATCATCGTGTTTTTAATAAATTTATTTTAAAAGTGAAATTAAAAAAAGAGAAACAAAACTATATTCTACTTCATTAGCTCATAAAAAAACATGTTAATCATAGATTTATTTCTAATATCCCATTCAGACTGCTGCAACTTGAAATGAAGTAATTTTCCATATGTTTTTCCATATCCCAAATTAAGTTATTTTTGTTAATTTCGGCGAAATTAATTTGAAATATAGGTTGGCGTTTGTATCATTAAAAATTATTATTTATTGTATAAATCTATAAAAGGACTTTAAATTAATTAAAAAGAAAGTGTTGTGCCCAAATAAGTGTGAATTTCTTACGAATTGTTTCAAATACATGAAGTACCAACTGCAAATTGTCAACCGAAATCAATTCAAATGCGAATTTACAACAGTATAAACGTTTTTAATTTCGTAAGTATTTTCGGCTCGAAATTAAGAATTTTTTGTGCAGTCTGAATGGGCTATAAGTTTGTAAAATAAAATTAAAGAAAGAAAACAACACAAATAGTTAATTCTTAATATTAACAATGTAGTATAAAAACAACACAAATTGTACCGATACAATAGAAGGTGTATGATTAAAATATTAGTTTTAACTTTATTAATAATTATTATGTTAATAAATATTTAATTAAACAAAAAACACACAAAATTAGACAATATTAAATACCAAATAAAATATAAATGAAAGTTTTATTAAAAAATACACATTTGCATTTATCATTTGCTTCAGTCAAAAAACTCGGTAAGTACTAGAGTATCCAATTAGTCAACTTTTAGCTTTCTTCTTGTAAGGAATTAATCGACTCTAGGATTTTAATGTTGCTCGATTAATCCAGAAATTACGGCAGGAAGTGGCCCCCTAGAAAATACTACAGTAAAACTAAAAATCCAAATGTGTATTGATCGATACATTGAAGTTATAAATAAGAAAAGGCAAAAAAGCCCCAAATCGACAAACATCGCTCCAGTGGCGAAAATGCCCAAAGATGATAAATCTGGTGCGGCAAATTTATAAAATCACTTTTCTATTTTGCAAAATAATGAAGATTAAATCACTATCGTCAGATCCAGCAAGCCGCACCCAATCTACTTAAGGGGGAAAAACTCAAATGAGTTAATTAAAAGGCTAGTATAATTAATCGGTGAAGAGGCATTTCACTTCATCCCGATAAAACGGGGCGCGATTGATCAGATGAAAATTCAGGTTAATGAAGAAAATCATTACCGCACAGTCGTTTCGGAGTTTTAAACGCAAAATAAAAGTGTTTACACCTACCTATATAAGAACAACAACCAAGCTTGCTTCCTTGTATCAATAAAACTAGCTTTATATATTTTATAAAGAAACTAAAGTTTACAACATCCAGTGATCCAGATGGCGTTCCTAAATGTATTCTGATGAATTGTGCTAAAAATTTGTCACCCTCTTACTATTCTTTCCCATCTGTCAATTAAGTGTGGCTATTTTCATAAACTATGGAAATAATCAGTTATTATACCATTGTTTAAACCAGGCGGTAAGTCAATTGTAAACAATTACATAGGTATTGTCAAGCTAAGTTCTATTTTAAAATTGTTTGAACAATGTATTTTTTAGCCTCTTTGTCAACTAATTTCATCTTTGTTAAGACCATCTTAAAATGGGTTTCGTAAAGGACGTTGTACTTCAACTAATCTGCTGCATTTAACTAAAATCTACAATACACGAATGGAAAATATACATATGTTATTTATACTGACTTCAGAAAGGCTTTTGATAGAGTTAATCACTTTCTCTTCTTGCTGAAATTGTAGTCATCTTGGTGCCATTTCTTTTTTAGTCTAATCATATCTACAGCGATATTTGGACTCATTTTTTATTTGGTGTAAAGAGAACGAACCTATGACTTTAAATATCGAACATATGCATTTTTGACTTGAAATATCGAACATATGCATTTTTCCAGAAGAGTTAACTCTAGTGGATGTTTCACTTTAGGAGGTTGCATATTGGAGTGCGTTGATGAGTTTCTTGATCTTAGAGTTCTTTTTGATATAAAGCTTCTGTTTATTAACCATATAAATACTTGCAGTTATAAGGCCCGTGGTGTAGTTCCATTTATTAAACGGTGTGCCAAAGAATTTAATGATCCAGAAGTAACGAAGCAACTTTATACTTCCTCGGTTAGACCTGTTCTGGAATATTGTTCCGTCATCTGGGACCCTCATTATAACATCCACTGTGATCGTTTAGAGTCTATACATTGCGTAATACATACCCCAGGTGTGTGTCAAACTTTCCGTCATATGAATTCAGATTACAACAAATTAAATTGCCTACATTGGAGAACCGGAGAAAAGTTTTAAATGCAATATTTGTCTAAAATTTAATATTTCGGCTTTTTAGTTCAATATTTGAATTAATAAAAATTCAAATTATTTTATTAAGAGTGGAGTCTGCGTATATTCAAATCAGATTAGAAGAGCGGACCACTACTAGTGATTTCGACAGGCTGCTACACTATATATGTTATTAGACTTGTAAATGACGACATATGTTCCGAATTTCTGGTCAATGAGCTGATGTTTAATGTACCGCAACGTGCCCTATGTCAATTTCATCCTCTGGCACTGCAATATTTTCGTCAAAAGTATGCTAATGCTGATCCATTCCGTAGAATTTGCTGTAACTTTAATGAACTATATAACGTTATTGATAAGTCTTTTTGTATAAATGTGACGAAAAGTAATTTAATTGTATACTTAAATAACTGGCTTTTCTTTTTTAAATATGTTGTCTGTAAGGATTTTATTATTTCATAGACTTAACTAAATAAATACTAAACACTACAAATCTTTTTTTTCTGTGTACGTAGCTTCCTGCTACAAGTACTTTAAAATTCCAAAATGCAGTCAACTGACAGGTCTTTATTGTGTAAAATTTTCAAGTTGGGATGAAATGAAATGATCGATACATCGAAAGACTCCGATGTTTTTTTTAGTCATCAACATGGAATGAATATCGATGTTTTTTATTCGGTGCACCGAAGTGACAAATGTAACACAAATACTTTGTAACCTATGTTAAATGTCATTCTTATCAGCTATTTTTATACCTTGTTGCCATGGACAATTGCAAACTCGTACATCGGAATTTTCTTATGAACTTTCAGGAGTCTTTTCGGAAGGCTTAACGAATATACGTTAGAAATTTAGAAAGACTGTAACCCTCAATTTCCAAAACTAAGTACATAATATCGCCTGTAAATATCTGACGAAGGGGGGAACATCGGTTGCGTAGGAAAGACGGCATAGGTGATGTTTCAACAAAGGAACTGATTGAGTGGCAAACTTTTTTAAAAAGTATTCATAAAGACCGTTTCAGTATTAATACCTTTGGGGAAAGTGAAAGTCCGACATGATGAATTGCTATTGTTTTTTGAAAATTTTCAAAAAGAAATTTAATCAGGGAGGCATTTTCGCCAAAGGTATTACTACTTGTGTTATAGTATGAAACTGCCTGAAGAATTATATAGATATGTATTTTTTTATAATTGTCAACGTAAGAAAGCTTTTGGAAAGTATATCCATATATTTTTAATACACCACATTCATATCTATTATGTTACAAAAAACAATCGATGTATAAAAAACATCGACGCCTCTATGCGATGCATTGCATCGAAAAAATCTATGTTTTTTTCAATGTCCATCACTAGTTAGCAATAACAATAAAATCAACCATTTGAATACATTAGGATTGTTGAAAATAGTATAACTTTGCAGCACTTCATCAGATTTTAGTCATTTAAATATCATTTTAAAGGCTCATGCTTTTTTTTTTGCAAATTCATAACAAAAACATCACATATGAAAACAATTTGATCTTACATTCTGAAAAGCGTTTTTTCTTATTTTTTGTACACCACATAGTAAACTAACATATCCTTATTGTGAGAAAAAATACAAATCGAGATTTCGGCAAATACTACAGCTATGGTTGTGAACTTGTGAGAAAAGTTCCAGAATATAAAAACTATTGTTCTTTTCGTGATCAGCTGACGAAAATATATCAGGATCAGTTATTTTGACTGAAAAAAACTGAGTTGTGAATTTTAGTCGAACTGGATGGTTTTTATATAAAGTAATTTAATTAGTTTGGCTTGAGTTCGTTTTTAATTTAATCTTTCGAATTAATGTAAATGTTAAACATTCAAAGAAAAATTTTGGCTATACGGAAGGTTGAACTGATATTAGATGTTTCGAGACCACCACAGTCTTCTCATCAGCTCTGTTTTCCCATAGACCACTCTGCCAGCGAAGGCAGCAACAACCAACGAGCGAAAATCCAATTTACTTTATTCAACCAATTAATAGATACCCGTAAGTCGCCATCTCGTTACTATTCTCAATTATTATTGATTTTTTTAAGGTTCGGAACTACACTAAGTGTTTCCTTATCATGTTCAACTATTTTAACCTTTTTGATTTCTGTCTTACCAGCGTCAAATATCATCGATATTTTCAATGCTGGGATTTTTAGGGTTCCGTACACCAAAAGTGTAATGCAAACCCTATTGTTGCTGTTGTTATGCTGTCCGTCTGTCTCCCTGTCCGTCTTTCACAGCCTGTTTTCTCGGGAACCGTAAGAGCTACGGATCTGCAATTTTCACAGAAGATTTAAAACTTTGGCCGCTACAACAACAAATATATGACAGTTAAAAACTAAGGGTGTCCTAAAGCGAGCAACGAAAAATGTTGAAATACTAATGTAATATACAGACACTTAGATATTGACACTTAAAATTTACAACGTTAGTGTTAATTGGTGCAGTCTGCAGAATAGACTACACTAATTAATACTGATATATAAAAAAAATACAAATTAAAGGGTGTTCTATCAGTTAATGTAATTTTGACTATGTAATTTAGAAAATTTGCTGTATCTTGGAAACCGTAGGAGGCAAACTCTTGAAATTAAAAAAAACGCTACAACTAAAAAATTCCAAAATTAAAAATTGTCAAAACGAAAAATCGCAAAAATGAAGGAAGCTCTTAATGAGAAAAGCACCAAAATGAAAAAATCGCTAAAACGTAAAAAATCACCAAAACTAAAAAGATCGACAAAAACTAAAAAAAAACGCCAAAAAAGGAAAAAAAGTCGTCAAAACGAAACAAACACTAGAACCTTAAGAAATCGCTAAAAAGATATATAAAAAACGTTAAAAATCACAAAAAATGGAAAAAACACTAAAAACGGAAAAACGCCAAAACAAAAAAAAAGCATCAAAGCTAAAAAAAATCGCCAAAAACCGAAAAAGTCCCAAAACAAAAAAAAGTGTAAAAAAATTACTAAAACTAAAAAATCACCAAAAACCGAAAAAATCCCTAAGAGCGAAAAAAGCGTAAAAACTGAAAGAGTGGTAAAGCTTAAATAAATCGCTAAAACTAAAAATATCGTCAATCGTAAAAATGAAAGAAGCTGTTAATGAAAAAAGAACCAAAATTAAAAAAAAAACGCTAAAACAGAAAAAACATCAAAACCAAAAAAAAATTCGTCAAAACTGGAAAAATTGCCAAAAAACAAAAAAAAAATGCGAAAAACGATATCTCGTAAAAAAACTAAATAATCACCAAAATGAAAAAAGCGCCAAAACAAAAAAACCCCAAAACAACGAAAAAAGGTTAAAAAATAAAAAAAATAAAATTAAACAAAAAGAAAAACGAAATAATTGCTAAAATGAAAAAAGGGCAAAAACGAAAAGAGATATATGTGTATTTGTACGGAACCCTTCGTGTGCGAGCCACATGTTTTAGAATTTCTTTCTAAAATAAAAATAATTTTATCGAAAGATTAAATTAAAAACACACTTAAGCCAGTCTAATAAAATAACGTTAGATAAAAATCATACAGTTCGACTAAAAATCATAACTCAATTGCTAAAACTCTAAACGCACTTAGCTAAAATATTAATGTACACTGTTCCAAAAAATCAATATTAGTTGGGAATAGTCACTAGATAGCGACTCATCTGTTAATTGGTTGAATAAAGTAAATAGGATTTTCGCTCGAAAGATTAAATTAAAAACGAACGTAAGACAAACTAACTAAATAACTTTGGATTAAAAAAAATGTTATGAGGACTGAACAAAAAACACACGATTTTTAATATCCTTTCAAACAGTAACATTTCCTGATATATTAACCAATGTGACTCTACTCAAATGAAACTGTTTTTTTTTTTTTGTTACTAACAGAAAGTATTTTTATATTTGAACGAGAACAGTCGTGATATATTAAGTGAATTATATAAAAAGTAGCGTAAATTATGCAAATAAATATCTATAAAAATAGAGCTGCCAGAAAAAAACGAATCATACCGTCATAATCAGCACTATTAATTTAACCAAAAACTATGAACAGAAGTCTGAAAAATGTTGGAGTGTTGTCCTGTGTAATCTAGGTTTACTAATTAATTACCAAACTTTTAAATATTAGACAAGCCTATTTCTCTTATTGGCTAAATTATTTTTTAAATTTCTCTTAGTCTTTGAAATCGTGAAACTTTTTGCACTCAAGTTTAGTAAGACCGAAGTGTGTATAATCCTTTTCAAGTCGAACGTTGAATAATAATGCAATTCATGCATTCAGTCATGTAAGTAGGACTTAATCCTTTTATCACCTATCTTAGTGAGTGGGCTCCCTTTGTCCATTTCTCTGCTGTCTGTCTGCTTGTTTATGAATTGTTAAGTAGCGGATTAATGCCATAAACCAACAAGATGATGAAAATGTTGAATATGACAATTGTGTATTTTATATTAATAAATAAAATGGTACATACTTACATATGTACGTGCAGACTTGCTTAAAAGCGCTCGAAAGTTTTTATGGCTGCCAAGCAATTTACAACGCACAGTGGTACTTTTAGAACAACGAGAAAATAATTAAAACCAAGCAATAATTTTTTATACAGCGATAACGAATTGTTACTTCACTATTCATGTCACCAAATATTTCATATAAATACTTATTAGCAGGGAAACCGCAGATATGCAATTGATTCTCAGAAGCAAATCATAGTTTTCTATATATGCTGAGCATTAATTATGTAAATTCATATATAACTGCAAAATTTCATTGAAAAATTCAATAATGAACGATTTTATAGCATTAAGAAAATATGCAATATGCACAAAACACCACATAGCACAATTTTCCACTTGTTTTGCCATAAGTCTTTCACAATTTTTCCGTTTAGCTTTTTTGTTTAATTTTATTTTATTTACAAAAACAGGCAGCTAATATTTTTGTTGGTTTGGGGTTTCTTTTGGTTTTAGCGCTTTTTTTATGCAAATTTTTTTGCGATTTTTCGGTTTTTGTCGATTTTTTAAGTTTTGGCGATTATTTGGTTTTGGCGTTTTTTTGTTTTAACGTTTTTTTTTGCTTTTTGACGATATTTTTAGTTTTAGCGATTTATTTAAGTTTTAGCGCTTTTTCAACTTTAGCGCTTTTTCGGTTTTGGGGATTTTTCGGTTTTTGTTGTTTTTTTACTTAGCTTTTTTTTGGTCTTCTTGTTTTGGTGATCTTTTTCATTTTTGAAGTTTTTTTTTCGATTTTGATATAATTGGTGTTAGCGATTTTTTAAAGTTTTAGTGCTTTTTTCGTTTTGACAACTTTTTTCGCTTTTTGGCGGTTATTTTATTTTTTTAGTGATCTTTTTAGTTTCGGTGATTTTTTGCGTTTTAGCAATTTTTAATTTTGGTGCTTTTTTCCTTTAAGCGCATTTTTCATTTTGGCGACTTTTCGTTTTGACATATTTTTAATTTTGGAATTTTTTATTTTTAGAGTTTTGTAAAATTTCATGAGTTTCTCTGTTACGGTTTCCAAAATACAGCAAATTGTCTAATTTGAATAGTCAAAATTACATTAACTAATAGAACACCCTATAATTTTTATTGTTTTAAATATCAGTGTTAATTGGTGTAGTCTATTCTAGAGACTACACCAATTAACAATAACTTTGAACATTTAAAGTGTCTATATATAGGTGTCTGTATACTACATGAGTAATTCAACATGTTTCGTTGCTCACTTTAGAGCACCGTTTAATTTATACCGCCAAAAGCTTTACATATTCTGTGAAAATTTCAGGTATGTAGCTCTTACGGTTCCCGAGAAAACAGCCGGTGACAGACGGACAGACAGACAGATAGACGGACAGCATAGCGAAAACAATAGGGATGCCTTACATTTTTGGTGTACGGAACCCTAAAAAAAGAATTGTTGTTGTTGTTAATTTTACCATGAATTCAAACCGTGGGCTTAGCTTAAGCCTAGTTCGCAATTCTGCCTATATTTCAGGCTGCCATAAGAAGTATGTGTAAAAAAAAAAAACAAACTGAAATTCAGGTTTGAAAAACTTTCAAGCGACTTTCTGTTTGGTAATACGCAGCTGAAAAGAAAAATCAACACAATTTTTGTTTAATACAGACTTTTTTCCGTCAACTAAAACAAAAATTACTGTTCAGACAATTGGTTGCTCAAGAAATTTTTGACATTTTGTGTTTTTGTGGTCTTTTAAATAATTTTTCATATATTATGCGTTGTAATTTATGAAAATAAGCGAATTTACGTGAATAAAAACAAATTTGTTTACACAACAATAATTCCGTGTAGAAATATATACAAAATTTCAAGCCTGAAATTCAGGCGGATCTGCATACTAGGCTTTATTAGACAGCAAACTTGGTAAGTCCTTTTTGTAAAATTTTTCAGGATCAAAAAACTGTATAACTCTTTATTAGATTAACTTTTTATAAATCTGTAAACGTAGTTTTCCTCTTTAGTTTACCTTTTTTAAATACCAATAAGCGGCAGAGTCCCAAAATAAAGCTTTTACATACTTACATGCTCTTTTGGGCCCTAACACATTTGCTTTTTTTGATTTTCAACTTTTTATGTGGAATTAACAAAGTTTCTGTCAATAAAAATCAGTTTTTTTTAAATAACGAGGTTCTAACGACTGATTCTTGTAGACAGCACCAAAAAAATATAAACGTATCGGCGTTTTGAAAATTTACATCTGGATTTAATTGTAAGGTGAATTAAATTTTCCCCTTTTTGCACATGCTATTGTGACTCTGCATATAAAACCTTGTAATCCTTGCGATTAAGGTATAAGGACGTCCCTGTGGCTGAGCGGTAGCGAGGTCGTGAGTTCGATTCCAGCCGTAGACCCTGAGTGTTTTCCGCAGACAAGCTAATCGCTTCGCTGGTTGTGTTTGTAAAAAAAAGAGAAAAGAAAGAGCACTTTTATGTAGAATAGTGGAATATTTGAACCCTCTAACCATTCGTTGTATGCTTCTTTTTTTAATTTTTTAAAAAAGTGGCAAAAAATTCCCCTTCAGCGGCGCTATAGCGGACTGAAATATTCCATGAATATGTTCTTCTTACTCGCAATTTACATTATGCCTTTCTCGCCTGGCTTTAAAGGCAGGCTTTTTTAGTTTGTGAATGAGAGGTGGTGAGAAGCTAGCGGAGTAAGAAAAAAGGCGCGAATTGAAATATGAGTGGTTTTTCATATTTCTCTTTGTTATTTTCGTACTCTCAGCATTAAGCATTTGTATAATCGTCAAAAAAGGCACGGAGAAAAAGTCTGTAATGTAAGTGTGCGTGACTTTGCGTATGGATTTTAAAAGAAAATTGTAAAATAGGCAGGCTAAAAAGGCATAGTGTGAAAAGCCACTTAGATTTACATAAAAGACCACAACACATCTTTTACCTTAAAACTAAGGTCTACAAGGTTTGCTATGCCGAATACTAATTGTAAATATGTAAAAATATTTTACGTTTTGAGCTTAGGTGTCTTTCAAGAATTATAGTAGATTGTTATGACAAATATTTTTGCAGAGCATTTCAGCCAGCTATATTGCCGCTGAAAATTAGTTTTGGCCCCTTTTTGAGGAAGGTATAAAAATACCCATACAACGAAGAGATAGACGGTTAATGTGCTGTTTCCACAATGCAGACAAGAACTGCTTGTATAAAATTTGTATGGAAATCACTCAAAAAACTGAGTGCTTTTCATATAAATTTTAGACAAGAAGTGCTTGCTTGCATTGTGGAAACAACACATAAGACATTCCACAAAATGTTTCTCGTGTTGTTTTACATAAAGTTCCTAAACACATCTTTTTCCTTAAACGTAAGGATTACAAAATGTCTTATGCGCAGTCACTATATATATATGGACTTAGCATGTGTTTTTAATTTTTTTTGTGTTACCATGGCGTAACAACAAGACAAAATAACATAACCATTTCTTTGTAAATGATGTATTTTGAGTAATACTAGCATACTACAATAAAATCTCAGTTTTTATAAAAAAGGAAATTCAAGGCAATTTTTATATATTATTAATATCAATTTTAAATATTAATAATCTCTTGCAATGTAATTTTGTATAAAAAAAAATACTCTACTTGAGTCTTGCTAATTTTAACTTGAATTCAAGTTCAATATCCGTATCGGTATCGCCGATATTTCTTTCTGGGGAACAAAAAAAAAAAGGAATATTTATATCAGCTCAAAAGCCAACCCAGCAAAAACTTTGCTTACTGGTATACAAAAAGTATATGAGGATTTACTCGTAAGCCGTAACTACTCACAATTTAACTCGATAACTACTACTTTTGGTTTGAAAAGTCTTAAAAATAAGGGGTACCCCTTACAAATGTATTTACATTGTCACAGCAATTACCTAGTTATTATTTGGCTTGCTTGAATCTAAAAAATAAGTAGTCAAATAAATAAATTTAAAGTAAAAAAAAATAATTTATACACATTATATTTTGTTTATATTTATTCAATATTTTTATTTGTTTGATCCATCTGGGATACGAACCTGTGGTCGTTCAGATTTGAAGACAAGAACTTTAGCCACTCAGCTATTGTTGACTTACAAGTTTATGCGACAAAAATTAGTTGTGGTGTCTACTTACTTCTGGTTGTCTACTTATTTTATTAATACGTAGTAACAAATTATAACTATTTTCAGATAATGAGAAAAATGCGTACTAGTTTTATTAAAAACTGAGTAGTAGTTATAATTTGAAGCATAGTAATAAGATAAATAAGTACCACTCATTACTTTGTAACTTATTAATAAAGTACTATAGATTAAAAAATGACGAAAGCTGTTGTTGGGAAAATAAATGCATAGCACAAAAACCAAAGAATTTTTAATTTTGGATTGAGTTCGCTACTTTAGCTTGTATTAAGTTAAGTTGTTATTTTACGAGGAGCAATATTTTCTAGAAGTGTTCACAGGAAAATATTAAAATTCGAAACCAACACTAGCAGAAGTGAAACAACAAGCCGCCGTATTTCCAGATCAGAGTTCATGCGTATGTGGTTTCAGTTCTACTCGTACTGGTGACGAAAATTTATCTTCTTCTTCTTTAATAACTATTTCCTAAAAAGTTTTATTTGTTTCTAAATAATGTCCTCCTTCATAAAATATTTTAATTTAATAAAAATTAAATTAACTTACAAAAGCCTGAATTAAAAAAGTTTGTAGATTAAAGCCAAAACAGTAACACTATGAACTTTCAAAAAATAAAATATGTTTGTAAACTAAAAAGTATTTCTTCACCTGAAACGCAAAACGCCATAACTAACATTTTCATAATTTTACTGGAGAATCCAGAAATATACAAAACTATTCAATTTGTTTTAGAAAAGATCCAACACGTACAGATTTTGAGTTATAAAAAATATTTTTTCGAGAAAATTTAAAAAACACCAAATATTGTATTCTTATCGGAGACAAGATTTTCTCTATTTCGAGTGTAATTTTGTTAATGGTTTGAGTCAGAATAAGTAAGTTTCATCACAAGGAATTTAGAAACTTCCTTTTTTCAGTTATGTTTGAGTTCTGTCTCATTAACCCAGCGAAAACTTTTTCCATTTTCATAATTGCTTACAAAGTAATGAGTGGTACTTATATATCTTATTACTGCTTAAAATTATAATAAAATTAGTACGTATGTTTATTATTATCTGAAAATAGTTATAATTTGTTGTTATGTATTAACAAAGACAACCACTTTTTAAGTCAACATGCGTTTCAATATGAAAACTAGTTTTTGTCGCTTAAACTTATAAGTCCACAATAGCTGAGTGAGTAAAGTACTCGTCTTCAAATCTGAACGAGCACAGGTTCGTATCTAAATAAATAAAAATGTATGCAATCAAAAAACTAATTTTTCCAGAAAATGTTTCTTCAATATAAAAATTTTAAAAAGATAATATTAAATACATAATTCAAAAACTCACTTTACCGGAAGTACATGGATGCAACATCTGCGCAGAGTGGGCAACTAAAATTGTAATTACAAGGCTATTGCACAGAAAAAAATGATTTTTTTTTAAACAAACCTGTTTTTGAAACTGATTTTAAATCTTTATTATTGTCTCTATTTCGTTTGATAAATAATTTTGTTTGACTTATTATTTCAGTTCATTTATCTACCACCAATATTGACAACCTGATAAAATTATGAAATTCTTTGATTTATTTTTCAAATTTCTGTAAAACGATTTTTGATCAAAACAATTTGTTTATTGAAAAAATCAGAATTTTTTTAAACAAATTATTACAAATTTTTGCATTTGAATTTACAAATTTCATTATAGGACCTAAATTGAACAAATTTACATTTGATTCAGGGAATTTGGTGTTTGAAGTGAAAAATCAATTTTTTCTGTGTGTGTAGAGCATCAGATATGTACTTTAAACTTGAAATTTATTCCGTATAAAAACTGAAAATATTTGCATATTAAAATAATATAAAAATTAGCTTTTTTAGAAATTGCGTTTGGTGCAGAAGGTTTTTCAACTTATATCACCTAAATAGGCGATATGTACTCATAATTATTAAACGTATTTACAACATTTGCCACCACCACGTAGTGATATGCGAAATACTTAAACTGACATGGCGCTGTGGTGTGAAATTTCTTAAGGTTCCTTAAGAAGGATCTGAAAGTAGTAAAAGTCCAGCACGTACAGAATTTGAGTTATAATAAATAATATTTTTATGTATTCGTGTCCTTTCTATTGAATGTAATTTTGTTTATAGTTTGAGCCAGAATGCGTGAGTTTCATCGCAAGGAAGTTAGAAATATCCTTTTTTCAGTTATGTTTGAGTTTTGTCTCAATAAGTTTTAGATTCGCACAGAACTTTTGCAACTGGCATACCACACAAAAGATGGATATACTAACGAGCAAATTGTTGGCAAGAAATTTTAAATCCATTAGTTAGTTCCTGTGATATATGAAAAACAACTTAAAATTTCAGCTCTTTTGTTTTTTAACGATATACACAGAAAAAACAAATTTTTCACTTCAAATACACTTCAATTTAGGTCCTATAAAAAAATTGGTAAATTCAAATGCAAAAATTTTTAATAACTTGTTTCAAAAAGATTCTGATTTTTTCAATAAACAAATTGTTTCAATCAAAAAATGATTTAGAGAAATATAAAAAATAAATCAAAGAATTTCATATATTATCAGGTTGCCAACATTGGCGGTAGGTAAATGAAATGAAATTATAAGTCAAACAAACTTATTTATCAAACTAAATAGAGACAATAATAAAGATTTAAAATCAGTTTCAAAAACATGTTTGTTAAAAAAAGACATCATAATTTTTTTCTGTGTAACTGATATTTATATAAAAAATTGAGGTGCACAAATTCTAATACTGCAGTTTTATATTGTTTAGTGTGTATGGCCAATCATTGGACATGATGAAAAGTTAGTTTCAGTGTTGAGTGGTGTATTTTTTTAATGCATATTTTTTTAAAGGAGTTCTTAATTAAAATTTTTTGTTTCGCGATGGTGATAATATTTACAAAAATATTTCTACTTCTAATTGATTTTCTAGATTATTACCAATACTTTGTGGTATATCATTCAAAAAAGTAACAAAAATAAAAAATTTATTAAAAATTTAGTTTGTTTTTCTTATATCTCATGAACACATATAGTGTTAGTATATCTAGTTTTTGCGCCGTATAACAATTGAAAAAGTTATTTGCGAATATAAAGTGTATAGGTTCATAGCTAAAATAATTTAAAAGCGGACATTTCTAATATCATTCCGATGAAACTTTAAATAAAATAAAACTCAAATGACAGAAAATTTTATGAAGATTAAGATTCCATTAAAACATATGATCATTTCGATGTTTAATTTTAAAATATATAGAGAAATAGCAAAAAGTGCATATTTAATCCAAAAAAAATGCATGTTACTAATAATTGTGAAGTTGTGTAAAAATAGGAATGATCCCAGCAAAAACTTTGCTTACTGGTAGGCAAAAACGTATATGAGGATTTAAGACGTAACTACTTACAATTTGACTCGATAACTACTTATTTTTGTTTGAGAGGTCCAAAAAATAAGAGGTAGGTACCCCTTACAAATGTATTTACATTGTCACAGCAATTAACTAGTTATTATTTGCCTTACTTGAAGCTAAAAAAATAAGTCCATACATATATGTCCATACATAATTATATATGGCTTCGCATACATGTTTTGGTTCCGAAAATTGAGGGTATATGGAAATATATGGCAATATAATTATATCCATATGGTTTAATTGCGAAAAGTTTCCATGGTACCCGCAATTTAAATGAAGAAATTATAAACAACATTAAAATAGCACAAGGCACGATTGCACTGAAAAAACATATCAACTCTATAACAATCGCATCTACTGGAATGGCCGAAGTCCTCGGAAGGCATAAGAATTTTTTTCCTAACTCATTACAATTAAGTATATTGCAATCTATTGAAACTAAATGCAATAACTACACTGTCAAACTAAAATGTGCTGATTTTGAAGAATATGTTATTATAAATTGTTTTATAAGACACAATAATATATTAAATTTGTTAATTCAAAACTTGGATCTAATAGCTAATAACACTTTTGTACATAATAAATCTAAATCAAAAGTGAAACATATCATTCCATATAAAATAACAAACACTTATAATATTGTAACACTTGAAAATATTCAAATTATACTCCCAGTAATGCAGGTTGGCAATTACATCTGTAAGGTTTTTTGAAAATTATTGAAATAAATAAAACCTCTTTTTTAGATTGAAGTCTAAAGAAAGTGCTTTTTTCATTCATCAAATTATGAAGGAAAATTTTTAATACATACATATATACATTATGCTTATATACATACATTCGTCCATATATGCAGTCTTAATAAAGCATATATATATGCATATATATTGAAAAAACCTATTTATATCTATGGTATATGAACCTTCTTATTGCGAAAATTTCATATATGAATCAATATATGTATACATATATGAAAAACAGTTTCTAGTATGATGACATATATTTCCATACATTGGTGCATATATAAACATATATAAATACATTGGCCATATATAATTTTACATGATTATTTTTAGCTGGGTAGTCAAATAAATAAATTAAAATTAACAACAAAATTTATGCGCAGTATGTTTTTTTATAGTTTTCAATGTTATTTAATTTTTTTGTTTGTTTTTTGACCCATCTGGGATACGAGCCTGTGCTCGTTCAGATATGAAGACAAGAACTTTACCCACTCAGCTATTGTTTACTTATAAGTTTAAGCGTCAAAAGTTACCTTTCATATACAAACACATGTTGACTCAAAAGATTGTTGTCTACTTATTTTATTAATATGTATATATCAACAAATCGTAACTACTTTTCATGTAATGATAAAAACACGTACTAAATTTATTAAAAACCAATTAGTAGTTCTAATTTGAGCCATAATAATAAGATAAATAGGTACCACTCATTACTTTGTAATCCATTAATAAAGTACTACCGATTACAAAAATTAAAAATTTTTTGCGTGGATGCAGTTTTATGCTGTTTAGTGTGGCCAATCATAGGGCACGTTGCAAAGTCAGTTTATTTTTCAATGTCGAGTAGTGAAATTAGTTATGTATACGCCTAATAGATATGTATGTAAGTATATGAAATCATTATTTTGCTGCGTAGCAAACAATACGATTAAATCAATAGACCGGTCATTTAGTGATGGGTTTATTGAGAAAACCATAAGCTCCCGTATCATATGAAGAAGATATTGAAATGTGAATAAAGAATGGCAAAAAATATGTAAAATATACAAATTATGCACAGTAATTCTTCACATACACAAACAAGCACACACAAGTTAAAGAAGATCTTTTTGCGATGATAAATTAATCGCTAAGAGTATTTTCATGTTCTTGTAAGACAATCCAATGTCAAAACTGAGTAGATTGATTATTATTCGTCTTGGGTTTTGCTACGTACTCATAAGAATTAATACATATATACTACACATATATATTTTTGCATTTACTTATTGCTTTGTGTAAAGCTGAACCAAAAAAAGGCATACGAGTGATATCGGCTCTACATGTGCCAAACTGAATGGAAATTATGTTGATTTCATGGTTGAAATGTCACCAGTTCTTGTTTACTTTTTCTCTTTGTCCAGTTTTATTAGAAAGGGATTGGTCGATTGGCCAATTTTATTCACTCAATACAGTAGTTAAATTTTAGCTTTTGTTGCAGCTTGTATCAAATCTACATATAAAATTTAAATAAATCATTATTCTTAAATCAGTTTAACTATTGAAAGAATGAAATTAAAACATTTACACTGACTTCACTTTTATAATTTTGCAAAAATTGTTATACGTTCCAATAAATATTGATAAACACTTAAAAGTTAGATGACGTAAAATTTCATTCAGTCAATCGACTTCTGGTACCTAGTTTCTAGACAGAACTGGGAATATATGCATTCGGTGTTGTTATCTATTGATGGCAGGAAATATATTAAAGAATCACTTAGATGAGAAATAACGAATGAAAAATATATTTTTAATGGATTAAGTCGTTTAATTGAACGCCAGAAGGCAGGGAATAAACCTCTAAACTGCAAACCAATCTCGACGGATGTGGCACGAGGGAAATATGGAGAAATTCTACAAACCGTCTACGTTGTACACACATACTTCTTCTCAAAGGAAATAAATTAAATGCACATTTTGCTTTATAATGGATGCATAATTACTTGGTTCACCACATCTTAGTTGTTGCCAGAAACGTCTGTACACGTCGGCTATATACTCTAGATAAAAAGTATACAGATCCAAAATGAAAGGCGTCAACTGTATGCAGACTCACTACAAGATCTTCAGCATCTTTGAGTCAATGAAAGAGTCTATCAACAACCACATTGTGATACATTTCGCGAAAAAGTGATAAAAATTCTAAAAATTTTTGTATTGCCACCAAGGCAGAACAAAGAATCAGCACGACGCACAGAGGGAAAACCCAATCTAGCGGCGGAAAAATAAAAAATATATTATCGAATTTGAAAAAAGTTTAAGCTCAGCATCAAAGCGGACAAATCAGTTTATTTAAAAATCAAATTTATTTATCGATAGTTTACCTGGTTGGGAAAATATGGCCTTTTATATATTGAGAGAAAATATGGTTGTAATTCTTTATTGATTTTTATGACAAGTTTGTTGTCGTATTGAATCGCTAATGATCGACGTTTTCGGACAAAGCAAATTTTTTTTAATAAAGTGTTGTATCGGCTATTATAAAAGGCTTTACTTTATACATTTGCTATTTTAGTTAAGGTTTACAGGCATAAATCCAGAAAAAAGATTTGTTTTTAACTTTTCTAAATCTTTGTAGAGATACAAAAAAAGTATACCCGAGAGTCCCTGAAAATTTTTTGGAATCTTAATGTAGATATTATAGAGTAATATTGTTCCAAAAATTAGGTACGGAAACATGCGTGTGCGACATTTACATCAGTTTTTCTAACTATATAGCAGGATGGGCAAGTGAAAAAAATATATCGATATATATCGATATAGATATATTTTTAAATATCGATCGGATAAAATATATCGAAATATCGATAGTTTTTAAACAATGATAATTCATACGTAGTTCCCAAATTTTTTTAAAAATAAAACAAAAAAAGTACCTTTCTTATGAATAATTAAGCTGGAAAGAGTTAATTTAAAAGATCCTTAGTTTTCCACCAATATTTCATGGAACATACATCAACGAAAAATTTTGTGAGTAATGTTCTATTTGATGAAGACTGTGCCGAAATGCTTTTAAAAATTGCACGAAAAACAAATCCAAAGCTAAAAACAATATCGAATTTAATACTGTCGATATATTTGGAAAAAAAAAATTCGATATATCGATGTATCGAAATTAAAAATATCGACGATATATATCGATATATTTTTAACAGGGACTGAAACCAAACCCGAACCTGAACCTGTTTGGGTTTGGTTTATAAAGACTTTGAACCCGAGCCCGTTGAACCCAAAAATTCAGCAAGGTTCGTGTTCAAAAAAAAAATAAATTATTTAATAGAAAAATAATAAAAAACATTATATTTCTTGCATGCAAAAAAATTAAAAACAAAATCAAAATAAAATAACGACTAGGTGGCAGCACCCCAAAAGCTGACTATTTTTGTAATTTTTAAAAGTGCCGGTTGGTTGCCAAAATTTTTTGGTTTTTCTTGTTCTGGGTATTTCTAATAATTTCTTATTTGAAGTATATTTTCTTATATCAATGCGGTACGTACGCTACAAAGTTGAAAAAAGTTTTTTTAATGCTAAGTAAGTTTAATTTAATTAAATTAATAAAAGAATATACGGCCCTGTTCGGTAAACCAAATCCGAGTAAATTTCTCGGTTTCCAAAAATAAATAAATCCCCCATTGATGTATTTTAAATCGTATTTTAAATCACATTTTATTTACATATGAAATACAGATCATGGCCGAGTAAATTAATTTCAGATATGATATTTTAAGATCTAAAAAATATGAAATTGCAGGAAATTATGAAAAAAGTTTGCTATTAGTGGATTTAATTTTTCTAAATCGAGCGTTTTTAAAACGACTCGATTTACAGAACAGACAGGATAGTGTTTAAACGTATAAACGTGAATGTAAAATTGAATTATGTATTTTATTATTAAGCAAAATAATTGCGCGCGTTTAAATTTTGGTTTTAAGCCCGAACCCGAACCGAACCCTGAACCGAACACGAACCTGAACTTTTTATTTTGATTAACCCGAACCTGAACCCATTTTTTCATGGTTTCAGTCCTGATTTTTAAGAAAATATCGATATATCGATATATAAATATTTATGGCCCATCCCTTTTTCAAACTATCCTACTTATTTGTATTACTATATGATTTTGTTGTAATTTGCTTCCGAAACCACTTGTTATTAATTAAAATACCAATGAAGTAATCGTTTTCATTTTTAAGACATATTTTTAATGCATATCGTGCACATCGTGATTTTTTCGGTCAATTTAATCGGAAAAATCGTGCAAAAATTTGAGCAAACCGGGTCTGTAGGAGATGTGCAAACACCAGTGCATGCTCGTACAGCTCGTACTGCAGAAAGTATTGCTGCTGTTCGCTATAGTGTGGCTGAAGAGCCGTCCACCTCAACTCGTCGTTGTGCCCAACAATTGCACCACTCACGCTCGTCGTTGATGCATAAAGACTTGCATTAAAGCCTCTTGACCGTCAATGGTCAGAATGGTGACAAGAAATGGCAACAGTGGGTGATCAATTTTTGAAGAAAATCACCTTCAGTGATGAAGCACATTTTCACCTCAGTGGATTCGTCAATAAGCAGACTTGCCGCATTTGGTTAATGATTGTAAGAGTGACTGTCGAAAAACCAATGCACCCACAAAGAGTGACTGTTTGGTGCGGTTTATGGGCTGGCTGCATCATCGGGCCTTATTTTTACGGCCCAAATGGGGTTCGCTATCGTGAGATGATATCGAATTTTTTATGGCCCGAATTGGAAGATATGGATGTGGACGATATATGGTTTCAACAGGACGGTGCCACTTGCCACACAGCTAACGAAACAATGGCTCTTTTGCGCGACAAATTCAATGGCCGTACTATCTCACGTGGTGGCGATGTCAATTGGCCGCCAAGATCATGTGATTTGACACCGTTGAACTTACTTCTTTGGTGTTATTTGAAAGAAAAGGTGTACGTCGATAAGCCAGCAACAATTTAAGAGCTAAGGGATGAGATAATTCGGCACATTAACGGCATAGAACCTCAATTATGCCTCAGCGTCAACGAAAATTTGGACCATCGGATGTAGGTGTGCCGCCGAGGTCGCGGCACACCTACATCCATATTATCATAATAAAAAGAAATGACAATAATTTCCTAAATAATTTGTGTTTTATTCAAAATCAACATCGACCCTTAAAATTTAACGACCCTTTATAACAAATTAAAATTTTTTTATTCAATTCCGTTACTCAACAACATAACTTTTTAAATTATATCATAACGGAATGCGCACATTTAGAAGAAACATTGCAAATCAAGTTTTGTGTATATTCATTATTGGTATATTTAATAATGAACTGCTCTGTAGATGAAAGGTACGTATGTTAGTCTATTATTCCAGAGGTCGCCGGTTCGATTCCGCCCAACAGCATTTAGTGTTTTTCACAGTGTATGGCCTTATAAAGGGTATTTTTGAGCTTACATTCTTTTTCTGAAGCACAAAAGTGTCTTTAGGGAAGCCATCTATTAATTCAGAACATATGATATAACCTTTTTGACTTGAACAGCATTCAAAATGTCTGTAATTCGATATCTTCCCAGCAAAAACTTGGTAATTCCCGAACAACATACTTTTTAACCACAAACTACATACCGTCTGAATTACTTTACAGTAGTTGAACAATTACTTACTAGTAATCAAACAAGCAATCTATTCTCTTATTGGCAGGGTACTAGTGTATCTACTTATCAAACAGACGATAAGCAGTTCAACCGCTGGGGAAGCAAAATAGATATTTTTTATTGTGTTCATGTTTGTGAAAACAAGTTTTAAGCCCATAACAAAATAGTTGTGCAGTAGCCTAGTGAGTAAAACACTTGGCATAAAATAACACAATAACTGAAAACGGCATGAGTTCAATGCTTAGCAGAGAGATTTAATTTTTATTGTGTTTTGTTTATTCAATGCCTTCTAAATATTGAAATTTATAACTTGTTATTTGTAATCAATTGTGGCAAGTACTTGCCTCCAATGACATCACCATGTTAAAGTAATTGTTTAAAATGCCAAAGTAGAAGTAATGAAAGGTATTTTTTTTGCATTTTAACTCATTACTTTGCCATCAAAAATTTTCGTGGGTTGAAAATGTTTTTCTTATTCAATGACTTACAGGTGTTTTTTAAATAATTTTGCCATGAATTTTTTAAATCAACAATCAATTCTGAAATAACAAATATTACGGAAAAACCAGAATTTTTGCTATTAAAATTTTAATTTTTTGAACTTCTCAAGAAAAATTTTGATGGCAAAGTAATGAGTTAAAAAGGCTAAAAACATACCCTTCACTATTTCTACTTTAGAATTTTAACTAATTACTTTGACATGGCGATGTCATCGGAGGCAAGTACTTACCACAATTGATTACAAATAACAAGATATAAATTTCAATATTTAGAAGGCATTGAATGCACAAAACACAATAAAAATTAAATGTCTCTGCTAAGCATTGAAATCATGCCGTTTTCAATTATTTTTCTATTTTATGGCATGTGTTTTACTCACTAGGCTACTGCACAATTATTTTTTTATGGGCTTTAAACTTGTTTTTACAAACATTAACACAATTAAAAATATCAATTTTGCTTCCCCAGGGGTTGAACTGTTTACCCTCTGTATGATAAGCAGATACGCTAATACTCTGCTAATAAGAGAATGAATGGCTTGCTTAATTACTAGTAAGTAATTGTTCAACTACTGTAAAGTACTTCAGGCGGTATGTAGTTTGTGGTTGAAAAGTATGTTGTTCGGTAATGACAACTCATTACCAAGCTTTTGCTGGGTTAATTGTACCAGAAATCATATTTTACTGATTATCAGATTTATTCCCTTCTTCCAACTGACTCGTTTTTTAGTCCCATGAAATTCTATTAAATATAAGTGTTACATCTTTGTCTTTAACACGCATAATAGGGCTATGTTTCAAGTAAACAAAAATGGGTATAACTCAATTTTGGAAAAATGGCGTTTATTCCCTTCTTCCAACTGATGGTTCAATTGTGATTGAAGATTTCGAAAAAAATTGCATTAAAGAATAATTCGTTAGTTTTAAATGTCAAACTATATATGGAAAAAATTCAATTACAGCTGATGCGTACACCTTATAAAGTAAGTTCATCATTTGACTACGGAAAATCGAGCACCAAATCTCTCACAAGCTGAGTGGAAACACTTGAAGTGATTTCCCAAATCTACGTAACTTGCTCATAATGGAAACGTTCGATTACGCAGCATACACATGGTGTTACAGGGAATAATGTTTCTAACTAAAAAAAATTTGTTCAAAATGTAACGAAATATTTAGAGAATAGCTTAAAATATCACTTTATTTTCTACATTTTAAAGATACCAATGTGTAAATATCCTTTTTATAAGTAATAAAATCATTATTGTTATTTTTCAAAAACAGAAAAATAATTGTCTTATTATTCTAGTCTTTGATGGGATTCGAAACACCACAAGGGCACTTATATTTCAAAATTATAAATACCAATTAAGCTAATATCTAAAAAATTTACGGGATTGTTTCCTGAGTGACATGGTGGTCCCAGTAGAGAGAGATAATTAACATTATTAGATATTATGTGATAGGGCTTATCTCTATCTAGACCGAGTCCCAACTAAATTCTATACGATATGTCCATTTTACCATTCACTATTCCTTACTTTTGGTGCCACTCAAATTTTCTCAAGTCATAGGACGAGTTCTTTTCTCTAATTTGTCACCAAATTTTCCGCAGGGATACCGTTAATCTACTCCAAAATATCTTGCATTTGAGTACAATAATTCAGGTATTTGTGGCATTATACTTTGGTGGTGTTGGGGCACTTCGTTAAGTTCTTTATTTTAAACAAAAACTAAATTCTTGAGTTATTCCTTTTTGATATAAAATCAGGAAAATTACACTCTTCTTATAAATTGAATTGTGCTCATTAAATTGCACTCATATTTTGAAGCTTCCTTTTATCCACATTCGCTAACTTGAAATGTATTAACTTTAACTAAATGCATTAACACTTAAATTTATAATAAACACTTCGCTCATATCAATCGAAAAGAACACATCAGCTTTTAATTTTGAAGTAGCCAAAGGTACCCACATTTTTTGGCGCCCAACGTGGGGCAAACCCTTAAAGATAAAAACATTGTACATACATATGTATGTATAACCTTTCATAAATGAAAGGCAATTGTCATCAGCGGTAATTTGGAAGTTGAACTCATCAAACAATTGGATTCGCTGCTCGAGCAAGAGCATACAAAAGGCAGTCCGACGTAACAATAACGCTGGAATATCAAACTTTGCTAACGGAGTGGAATTATTGCTTATGGAGTGCCAATTGGGTTCCCGTCAATTTACAGGTATTTAAGTTATATCTGAAATTTGACATACATACAGTGTAAATTTAAAAAAAAAAAAAGTCGTACAACATCAAAAGCTCATATTCGTTCATCGGGAAGTACATACATACGTACTTAAAATTAAATCATTAAAAAACAACAAAAATTTGGGCAATTATCAGACACAAACAACTATACATAAATATATTTTACATATGTACGTATATGCATAACGGAGTAAAAATTCCTTAGCAAAAAGAAACAAAAATTCTTCTTCGTATTATATACGTATGTATGTATATACAAAAACATACATACATATATGTATATAATTTGTCTTCGTTTTTATCGTATCGATTACTTGAACTTTAAGTTCGATAACACTTTACATATTGCTCTTCCAATATTACATTTATTATTACAACAACCATTTGTACAATTAATTCTGCAATTGTTTAAGAGATTTCAAATTCGTACTCTTAAATTCTTAACATGGCTGAATTAGAACCTTTACATAGGCAGCGTACGTCTGTTAAAGGAAATGTTACTCGAATAAAAAATTTAGTAAACGATGCAATGCCTACATCTGTACTTGAGTGCCGATTAAGTTTAGTAGAGGCTTACTTCAAGCAACTACTTTCAATTCAAAATGAAATAGAATCGATAAATCCAAATGATACTGCTAGAGCAGATTTAGAAGAATTATGTATTTCGACAAAATCAAAAATAATTGATCTTATGGGCGATAATTATAAGAGATCTACAGAAGCATCATTTGCTATCCCAGCAACTAATAAATCGAAATTGCCTAAATTGCATTTACCAAACTTTGACGGCAAATATGCCGAATATAAGAACTTTATAACAAGCTTTAGACAATTGGTGCATAATGACACGTCACTCTCTGACATTGAGAGATTTAACCATTTGCTACATTGTCTATCCGGGCAAGCCCTTGATACTATACGTGCATTCGAAGTAACAAAGGAGAATTACAATAAGGCAATCCAACGGCTCGACGAGCGCTACAATAATAAAACATTGATATTTCTCGAGCACATTTCGAATATTTATGAATTGCCATCAGTAGAAAAACCATCTGCTATGCAACTTCGCGCATTAATTGATAATGCATCCGCAATTTATAGCTCTTTAAAATCATTAGGAGATGAAAAAGATATTTGCAATGTTATGCTAATTCATTTAATTTTGACAAAGGTTGACTCAGAAACCGATATGAAGTGGAAGGAAACAATTAACTTCGCCTCCCTACCAACATGGGAGGAGTTCACAAAGGTTTTAGAGCGTAGATGCCAATTTTTAGAATCAATCGATTCACAACCATCATCAACTAATAAACTTACCTTAACAGGAAGTAATGATAAACGCAGTGCATCACGTCGTCAACAACAAAAACATTCGTTCATGACTCAAGCTAAAAAGAATTGTGTATTTTGTAAGCGATTAGATCATTGGAGCAGTAATTGTTCACACTTCAAGTCTATGAATTCAACAAGCAGATTTGATACTGTTAAAAAACTAGGTGTTTGCATTAATTGTCTATCCTCTGGACACAACGTATCTAATTGCTCATCAAAATATCGCTGTAAAATATGCAAAAATGCTCACCATACATTACTGCATCGCGAGTTACCATTGACTAGTAACAATTCAATTACTACGTTCACTCCAGCGCATCAAGCCGCTGTCAATACTCATGTTGAAAATCAATCAAGTAGTGTAATACTGGCAACAGCTGTTATTCTTATTTCTGATGGTACAGGTTGTTACAAATTAGGTAGAGCACTTTTAGATTCATGTTCCCAGGTGAATCTAATAACCGAAAGGTTCGCAAACTTTTTAAAATTGCCACGTAGAAAAATATCAATCGAAGTTTCTGGCGTTGGAGGCACGTCATCTAATATGAAGTACGAAGTTGAATCCACCGTAAGATCTCGCTTCAACTCTCATGAGTATTCTCTAAACCTATTGGTGACAAATCGCATATCCGGATATCTTCCATCCAAAAACATTGATATTAGTGATTGGACTCTACCCCAAATCGACATGGCCGATGAACATTTCTACAAACAGCAACCTATTGATTTATTGCTTGGAACCGAATATTTTTTTAATATATTATGTAGCCGAAAAATTAGCCTTAGTCCAAATATGCCTAATTTTCAAGAAACCAAAGCTGGGTGGATTGTTACTGGACGCTACACACCAACAATTACACCATCAGCAACTAAATGTATGGTTTCTACTTCAGATTATACTGATCTCAATGAACAAATTAAATTTTTATGGCAAATGGAAGAAGTAGATCACCCAACAAACAAATGGACAACAGAGCAGCAGTTGTGTGAATCGCATTTTACGGAAAACGTAGAGACTAATGCACATGGCAGAATCATAGTAAAATTACCCTTCAAGGAACACTTTTCGGCTTTAGGGTCATCATATAGCTCAGCATTAAGAAGATTACATCTTCTTGAACGTCGTCTTGCTCGAGACGCAAACTTAAAAACGCAGTATATGCAGTTTATGGATGAATATGAACAAATGGGGCATATGTCACTCGTACCAAATCCAAACTTCAATTTGCCTCACTACTTTATACCCCACCATTGCGTGCTTCGACCGAACAGCATAAGTACAAAGCTTAGAGTTGTGTTCGACGCCTCGGCGAGAACCTCTTCAGAGAAATCATTAAACGATATTCTTTCCGTGGGACCAACCATACAAGATGATTTGTTTTTACAAGTTCTTCGTTTTCGGTTATATAAATATGCACTTACAGGCGACATTGTTAAAATGTACCGAATGTTTTTAGTACATAAATCTCATCGAACATTTCAGCAAATTTTGTGGAGAGCTAATGAAAATCAACCAGTTAATGTTTATCAGCTCAACACTATCACATACGGTATGTCAGCATCACCATTTTTAGCGATACGCAGCCTACAATTTTTGGCAGATAAATTCGAATCTTCACATAAAATTGGCGCTGCAGTACTTCGCAATCATTTCTACGTAGATGATATGATGACCGGGGCAAACACCATAGAAGAACTACATCAAATTAAAAATGAAGTCGCTTATATTTTATCCAAAGGTGGTTTAGAAATTGCAAAAATTCAATCAAATCATTCAGACTTTCTATCGAATGATATCTCGCTGAAAAACATGAACATGGAAAAGTTACAAATTCGCAGCGCACTTGGCATTAGCTGGGATCCAGTAAACGACAAATTTCTATTCGCATTCAAAGCAGAGCAGCGGTTTTCAACCTTTACAAAACGAGCAATTTTGTCGCTAACAGCATCGGTTTTTGACCCGATGGGTTTAATTTGTCCCATTATAATTGTTTTAAGAGTCTTATTGCAAAACCTGTGGCTACAAAACTACGATTGGGACACTGAAATACCAAACAATATAAAAAAATCGATTACAATGTGCATAGATGACTTGCGTAATATAAACACACTTTCTATTCCCCGATTTGTATTAAATGATAATTTTGTTGAAATACAACTACACGGATTCAGCGATGCATCTCTACGTGCGTACGGTTGTTGTTTTTATGTGTGTGCCCGAGATATGAATAACAACTCGAAAGCAACACTTTTTGCAGCCAAATGTAGGGTTGCGCCAACAAAAAAAAGAACAATGCCACAACTAGAACTATGTGGCGCTCATCTTTTATCTCTTTTATATCGGAAAATTTCCCCTCTTCTAAAAGCACTCAACCCGCGAGTTTATTTTTGGACTGACTCGTCAGTAGTGCTTAGATGGCTACAGCTGCATTCTTCTACGCTTACCACTTTCGTCGGAAATCGGATTTCCGAGATTCAGGAAATTACAGCAAATGGTTCTTGGCGACATGTACCAACAGCAATGAATCCAGCTGATCTCATATCTCGGGGTTGCTCTCTTGAAACGTTAAAGCAGTCGTCTTGGTTTTCTGGTCCCGCTTTTCTGAAGCAACAAGAATCACAGTGGCCTAAGTCTCTTAACGAATGTGACGAAAACGTCGTAAGATCTGCTGTTCGTTTATCACATTTTAAATGCGAAATTAGCAACAACTGTATTTTGGAGCTATGCGAAAATGTTAGCTCATTTTCAAGAATCGTACGCATTGTAACGTTATTATATAGATTTTTTCGTAGTACAAAGCAGCTTCCTTCTGAAATGCAACAACATGCATTGTACTGTATCGCTTGGAATTTGCAGCAACACTACTTTGGCGAAGAAATTCACTATTTAAAAAACTGTTTATACATTAGAACATCATTTAAATCCCTTGGCTTATTCCTTGACAACAGCATGCAGTTTCCCCTAGTTCGTGTGGGTGGCTGGCTAGAAAATGCAGAAATTCCCAAGAATAGAAAACATCCGATTTTACTGCCAAATTGCAATTTTGTGTTGAACTATATACGACATCTTCATGTAACAAATTACCATGCTGGACCAAAGGCGCTTGTTGCTTTCTCTCGACAAACATTTTGGATTGTCAACGTTCGAGCCATAGCACGAAAGGTAGTTCGTTCATGCATAGCTTGTATACGATATCGTCCCAAACTCATGGAACAAGTCATAGGAAATCTGCCTGTGGAACGTGTTACTCCAGCAAGACCATTTCAGCGCTGCGGGATTGATTTTTTCGGTCCAATCGATACTTACTTTAAAATAAGAGGTAAGCGACCAACTAAAAGCTATGGTGCAATTTTCATATGCTTCGTCACCAAAGCGGTGCACATTGAGTTGGTATCTGACCTCTCATCGGACGCATTTATCGCAGCATTAAAGAGATTTATCGGCCGCCGCGGCTTACCCTCTGACATTTTTAGCGACAATGCAACCAACTTTGTTGGTGCTAATAATAAATTAACTGAATTAAAAGATGCGTTTTTAAACA
The DNA here is from genome assembly GCA_956483635.1 of Panzeria rudis. Lineage (NCBI taxonomy): Eukaryota > Metazoa > Arthropoda > Insecta > Diptera > Tachinidae > Panzeria > Panzeria rudis. The sequence goes on from OY101447.1 coordinate 102,112,982, forward strand.
AACAATTTCAATTTTCATTGAATAATTTTTGCTCTAAGAATTTTATAAATTTTCATTTTATACCACCAAGGGCACCACATTTCGGGGGCCTCTGGGAGGCCGCAGTGAAGAGTGCAAAGGGCCATATGTATCGAACATTGGTGGGAGCTAAACTAACGTTTGAAGAGCTTACCACTGCATTAATTGAAATAGAAGCCATCATGAATTCCCGACCTATTGCTGCATTATCCAGTGACCCTAACGATATCGAAGCTCTGACGCCTGGACATTTTTTGGTTAATGGTCCACTTAACTCTCTCCCAGAGATATCCATTCAATGTGAAGACATCAGCTTACTCGAAAGATGGCGCCGTATTTGTGCCGCGAAACAACATTTCTGGCGTTACTGGTATGCAGACTATCTAAACGAGATGATCCAACGTAAGAAGTGGTTCAAACCAGCACCCAATCTGAAGCCAGGAATGCTCGTGCTAGTCCATGAAGATAATGTGGCTCCTCTTCATTGGCTCATGGGCCGCATAGTCAACACCATACCCGGAAAGGATGGTAAAATACGTGTAGCGGATATAAAGACAACAAAGGGATTAATTCGCAGATCCGTTCACAAGCTTGCAATCCTTTTGGAATCTTGAAAGCCGATACTTTCAACGCCGCCGGAATGTTGGGGCACTTCGTTAAGTTCTTTATTTTAAACAAAAACTAAATTCTTGAGTTATTCCTTTTTGATATAAAATCAGGAAAATTACACTCTTCTTATAAATTGAATTGTGCTCATTAAATTGCACTCATATTTTGAAGCTTCCTTTTATCCACATTCGCTAACTTGAAATGTATTAACTTTAACTAAATGCATTAACACTTAAATTTATAATAAACACTTCGCTCATATCAATCGAAAAGAACACATCAGCTTTTAATTTTGAAGTAGCCAAAGGTACCCACAGGTGGTATTATAAATATATGTATTTAGCTTAATTTTGCCCTGTTTTATTTTTATATCAGGATGTTTAAAATAACTGAAAATTTTTTTGTAAAACTGTATTTATTGTAGTGTCCTGTTTGTGTTTAGTAAAGATATTTTAAAATGTTTATCAAGTGTAGGACTTATAAGGCTAAAACTAAAAATGTTCTACTTTTAATATCCTTGCAGTTGCACCAAGATATCCTTGAACGTACATCAACAAAATTATATTTAAAATAAACATAATTTTGAGTAGATTAAAAATCTAACGAGTGTTATTTAATGTTCAAGTCCAGTTTGGGAAAGTTAAGCGAAGAAGAAAGGAAACGATAGAATCACTCAAAAAATAAAAACCGCGATATTTTAAAAACTAGAGTTTAGAAAAAAAAAACCAAAGGTAGTTCTGAAAATAGTATTTCTCATACATGTTTTATCAATTATGGTTATCGCTGCACCAAACCTAAATGTCGGCTTTGTTCCTATGTGTTATTTTTCTGATTCAGTAAATGTGCAATTTCGAGCTCTCATTTATACTAAAATCAACCACTAAAACTAGTTTTATTTTCAGTAAATGGTTTGTTGTTTGGTCTTACAAAAAACTTTCATTTCACCACTTTCAGTAAAAAAATTGTCTGATTCTTTTACTGATTTTCAAAAATCGTTTTTAGCAAATTGTTTTATTTTGTTCAGTAAATGTTATCGATTGTATTCAGTGTTTTAACTATGGAATTCTTTTTTTTTGAGGCTATATTTATTATTGTATCGTCAATAAAATTGAACTAACAATAAGTAATCAATAAGTAATAAAATCTTAAGCCCAGCCAATGCCAGACAAAACTATTTGCTTCAACGTTTGGTTCTTTGGTTGTATTACGTCTCTCGCGTTCGGCTGATACCAAGAGTGTCACTCCTTCTCAGCAGGGCTGCCAGGTAATTTTTATCACGCTCCCTAAATTAAAAAAAAAAATTTCCCCGAAAAATCCCTTATAAAAAGGAAAAAACCCGCAAGAAAATCCTCATTTAAAACAAAACGTATTTTTAAAAAATATTCTAAGTTTACACTATGAAATATTTCATGAAATTTGCTGCATGAAATTTTTTTTGGTCAGGGAAGAAATTTGGGTAGAAAAAGTGGTATGAAATGAATGTTTAGATGATTCTTGTCAAGTTGGTTTACCCTATTTGTATCTCAATAGTTACAAGAAGCAAATAAAAAACGTTTAATGAAATATTTCAACATGTAAATTTATATATTCTCGGACTTACATATTATGTATCAGAAGTTAATTGTTAGCACATATAAAGTGTTACGAAAGTTTAAAGTTTTTTTAATAAATTACACTATGCAATTCGCAAAATCTAACAAGTTGGGCTCCCTACAGGTAGAGTTAATTCGAGTACCATGAATTCAACTGCGTTAGCCGTTTTTCGAAGTTAATGGTTCCTTTCGCGATAATCGCGACTTAAATTTTTCGTAGTAAATTAGGATAGTAAATTTTAGGATAGTTTTCAAATTTAAAATTTTCCTAATTTGATTGTGTATCAAGAGATTCTGTGACTTTTTTTTCGCAAAAATTAAAAATTTTTTAGAAAAAAAAATATAATAAAAAAATTTTTTTTTTTGCTAAAAACAATTTTTTGCGATTGAACATTACAGTTCCATTTTGTTTTATGTATGTTTAGGAGAATTTAGATGACTAAAACTGGAAAATTGTAAAGCTTGTATTATACAAACATAAATTCCAAAATTTTCGCAATAGTAGAAAAATATTGCTTTACAGTACTTTAACATATAAATTATAAACTGCGAATACAAGCACTAACTTCGATAAATTGAAATCAGGGTAGTCAAATTATCCCTACCAGTATGGGGCCCATCTCGTTAAAGAAAAAAAGTTGTCAATTCATGCTGAGTATTATTATATTAATAAAAACTGCTTCTATCTTTTTATTAATTTTTTGTTTTAAAGTATTTATAGGATCATACGAACAAACACAAAAACTTCACCAAAACACAAAGATTTATCCAAAAAGCAAAGACTGATGAAGACTGATAAAACAATTTTGAAGCCACTTAGTAAGTAAAAATATTCATAAAAATATTTAGTTATTTCCAAAGTGAACCATATAACTGCACTTCAATAAGCCTACTGTTTCTATCAAACTGTATTCTGCAGGAAAATACAGTCTACTTCTTTTTTTTCGTAGTGGAGGAGTTAGAGCCGTTAACAAGAAAAATATTAACATGAAAATAATACTAATCAAAATTTAGTTAAGTCTGATTTCAATAACTAACTTTAGTTTCAACTGAGCACAGGCGAACAATTAAAAATTGTATATTAGACACGACTTTTATATATTGAAATCAGACGAAAACTCAGAGCCTTTTTATAAACTCATTAACGCAAAAACTACACCGGCACATAAAAACAAAAAAGTTGGCTGTACATATGACTAAACCCAACTACCTACATGTACTTCGATGAGCTGAATCCGAATTATATTCGATACGAAAAATAAAATAGATTTATATCGAATATAATTTGGTTGTTGTGCTTTGTATAAGTTTCTAATTCTCAAATGTTTTTTGAAAGTTTGTGAATAAAGTAAGAGGTTTGAAACCTTTAAAAATTATGGCTGAAGTCTACTGATGATTTGGTGAAACACCAATAAAATGGTAACGATAATGTTGAACTTTCAGATAAAACTTAAGTTCAGCAAAACTGAGAGTTATGCTTCGTACACATTAGACATTTCTTTTTTGTCATTTTGTGGCGGCATATTTCAAATTAACAACTCAATGCGCCAAAATGACAACATGCTGTCATTTTGTTTATGTGACTGCAATATTGTCGCATTATTGTGACAACCGTACACATTAGACGCGCAAACAGTTTGCCACAAACCGAAAAACATCGGAAGTGGCAAACGTTGCCGCTAGTACACACTATCATGTTTGCTTTCGATGTTATGAAATCATATAGTGTGTATGTAGCATTAGTAAACATTTAAATAAAATTGATATGACTGAACTTTGTGTTAACCTGGATTAGTATTTTATTTGGAGTCCAAATCTCACAACATGTGTACGTAAAAATATTTTAAAAGAAGTATTTCTAATTATAGATCAAAGGAAATAAACTTTCAAGGAATTTCCCCAAAAAACCCAATGTATTTTTTAAATAGCCCCAATGAAAACCCCAAGCCCCAAATTGAAATTTTCATCCTCTTTTGTGATGACAGCTCCCCTAATTTGGGGTCAGAACCCATAAACTGGCATCCCTGTTTCTCAGCCAAGTGTGGCCTCTAAAGTAGTGCTGGTCATCAAGAGAAATGAGTTTTTAATTTAATATTAGTGCTTATGAGTATGTGTTAGTAGTATTCCACTGTGTGCCTATTAAAAAGAAAAACAACAACGAAAAAAAAACAACAAGTTTTTATACAATTGAAAGAAGTTGTAGGTTATTTTTTACTCTTTAGTGAATACATATGTTTTCATTCGTCTGTATACATATACGAGCCGAATAATGTTCGGAACTCTGGTGCCAGTATGAGCGACTATGCTCTAAAGTTAATGATGTTTCGGGGGCTAGGGGATTTAAGTGCAAGTGAAGTGTTTTTATGTATCTTGTCACGTGTTTGGAAAACACAGTCTTAACCAGCGGCACATCTAAATCTTTATGAATTCGCTTGTTTCTGACATACCATGGGGCTACTGTACTCGCACGGAGTATTTTATTTTGTCGCCTTTGAAATTTTTCTACATTTGATGCCGATGCAGTGCCCCATAACTCGCTATGGAATAAGACAAAAAATAAATTTTTTTCAATAAAAGAAATTTGTATATATAGTAAAATCTTTTGTCTGAATTTACAATATTTTTTCAATGGCCCGTAAGTATTAAAACAAAAGCCATATTTTTTGTGTATGGAGCAATAAAAATATTAGAAAAAAAGTCAATTTGGCCATGAATGAATAATATGAATGCAGCGCTAATTAAAAATTCGATGCTTATCGGATTTAAATATTACTGATATTATAACAGAATGAGCTCATAGTAACATTGGCTAGAAAAATCCTTATGAAGCTGTTCTGGGTTACATTAGAGATTGGCTGTTTTAGCAAAATAAAATATAGTACGAAAATAAACCTAGTGCAATGATTAACTCAAACAGCAAAATATTGACGTTGGCCCTTTTAGCATCAAGCCACAGATATGTTAAAGGATATAAAAGGGGTCAATTTTAGTTAAATAATGAAAAATCGACCAGCGCCCAGTAGGGCAGAACCAAAATAATTGAAACATAAATCAAGCATTTCTAAACGGATAGTCCTAGAACATAGAATATAGCAGAGGACCATCTCCATTTATATTTTAAGTATCAACAGGAGCAGAGCTATGAAGTCTCAAAATAGGGCACTTCGCCCATATAACATTTTTTACTACTAGCCATCATTACGTTTCTTTTCCGATTCCAAATCTTTTTTCTATTTGATAGCCCTTGATATACTTATTTCTTATAGTTAGTGAGTTATACTCATTTGAAAATTTTAAATTCTAAGTTTTTCCAAACTTTGGTATAGTATTTTTGCCAAGAAAAAGCACCATCACCCTTTCATATATATAAAAAAGTATTCTTTTGTAACATAAAGCATATATATATATACTTATCTAAAAGATATCTGCACCGAAGTCAGTCGACATTATAAAATTAAGTTTCGTAGCATACTTGGACCTGAGAACTTCCAAATACGACCTATATTAGATCGAAATATTGATTTCAGTCCATATGTTCTAAAATCCCAACGCTGGGCTGAAACTCCTTCTGTGTACATAGTTGTTTCCCAAAGTGTTAAATGGGCCTTGGACCAAGTATGGACGTAATGGACAAACTTGTTGAAAATTGAATTTTTTGGATTTCTTGGAACTTTCTTAAGAATTCTTAGATTCCAGGAAATATATCTTAGTTTTTTTTCTTGCATGGTATTTAGTACATAAATTTCTATATAACTGTAAATATTCATTCGGAAATATCAGTAATAAACGATTTTATAGCATTAAAAAAATTAATACATTTGGAAAACCTTGTAAGGGTTCCCAAAATCTTCTAGTGTGACGTATATGCATATAATACAAAATATTAAGTATACGCTAGTGTGGTCTTTATTAATGTCACGCAAATACAGCTTTTTCAGTACGAGTTTTTACTTATAAGTCAATAAATTTTACATGTATAAAAGAGAAAGCTAGACATATCACATATCAAATGCTATAAAATCGTTGATTATAATTTTGTTGCGCATTGTTATTGATATTCTCGAATGAAATTTTGCAGTTACATAGAAGTTTATGTACTAAATATCATGCAAGAGAAAAAGAATTGAAATTTTCATCTAGGAATCTCAAAATTCTTGGAAAGTTTAAAAAAATGCATTTTTGAACTGTTTTGTTCATAGCGCACATATTTAAGACTTTGGCAAACAAATGCATACACATAATGGTTTCAAGAAGTCACAATTGTTTTTGAGTCCCAGCTTTGGGATTTTAGAACATTTGGACTAAATTAAAATTTTGATTTAAAATAGGTCGTGTTAGGAAGAGCCCAGGCCCTTTAATTATTTTGTCTTGCTATAATACAGCAAAAACCATACTTGCGCGTACCTCCGTGACGGTCTCCATATCGTAATCAAAGAATAAAAATGTGAAACATTTCCTAATTACCCAGAGTTGGTGAGAAAATTGATGAAAGATTTAATTCCTTTACAGTCGTAATTCAAAATTAACACACATGGCTGGGTACTCGTAAGTTGGATGTTAATTTTTTTGTTTCTGCAAGTTCACTCAAGCATTGAGTTTAACATGACAAACAAAGCAACATCTAAAAAGGGTTGGCGATTTGATGGTTCTTCTTTATGCCAGTGTTAAACACATTTCCAGAAGCCAACAGGTGCCAACGAGCTACGATCAATCATCAAATGAATCGATTTTTAATTAAGAACTCTTGTTACCACTGTCCCTTTATGCTACATACCAGTAAATTCAGTGCTCCACCAAAAACTAGAATTGGTATCATCATTATCTCTACTTAACATCGACGCGTCAGTTGACATTGATTAGTGACAATGGTTTGGATACGATAGCTTTGCTCATAATTCGCGGGTTTATTTATATTCTTATCCAAAACGATATGAAAACTGAAAGTATGTAGTGTGACTCAATTTATATATTATTTCATTAAATTCTTAAACACTTTGAAAGAGTTTGAGGTTTGTTTTGTTTTTATGGCAGCAATAACACTAATATCAGAACAGTGACAACAATCCAAAGTATCCAATTTCCAGGAAAAGGTTGGAGTTAAACTCGCCTTGAGGTTTGTGTGTCTAATACAGCAAAAAATTTTTGTAATTAGTTAACAAGCAATGCTGATGATAATGAATCAGCTAAAAATGTTTGTAATTAGTTTGAAATTTTAGCATTGAGTTCTGAAGATGAGTTAATAAGTATACATACATATAAGTACATGTAAATCGACTTTTTGTTTCAAAGAAGTAAAATTTTCGTAATTTTAATAAGAAAAATATGTATACATATTATTATACATGTTTACATTACATCGCATTAAAATTTTAGCCGTTGTTTTTTTTACGAAAATCGATTATTTACCATAATTTGGACTATCTGTCAAAGCTCCAAAGTCATGTCAAGAACCGTTACGGAAAAACAACAAAATAAATTTTTTGCTTAAATGTATTTCCCCTTTAGAACTACAAACTGTCGCTTATAGTACGTTTCCATTTTGAGCAAATTACGTAGATTTGGAAAATTATTTCGAAGTGTTTCCACTAAACTTGTGAGTGATTCGGTGTTTTAATTTTCGTGATCAAATGATGCATTTACTTTATAAGGTGTACGGCAGCAGCTGTAATTGAATTTTTCCCATATATAGTTTGACATTTAAAATTAATGTAATATTCTTTAATGTCATTTTTGCGAAATCGTCAATCACAATTGATGGATGACCCAGGGATAGAGTTTGTAATTTTAAAAGCAACGCAGGATTGTATAGAGTATCTTCGACATAAATCTGGAGCACATTAACTGCCAGTTTTTGTAAATAAAATTACAATTTTCGTTAGGGACTTTGAATTGAAAACAAAAACAAATTTGAGTTTTTTTATTGTTGTTTCAATATAAATTTCCTAACGAAAATTTTTATTTTATTTACAAAAACTGGCCGTAAGTCATTTGAGATAATTTGCCTCATTTGGGCAAATCAAATATTTTGGCCGAAATCACGTATATCGAAATGCACTATTAAGCTAAAATTTTGTTTTTGAAGTAGAGCAAAACTAGTGTTAAAAGCTGCAAGCATATCAATGAAACAATTTTGTATAAGTTCCAAAGCCTACTATGCTTATTTTTTGAAAATCATTTATATATTTGTAAATTCTCAAATGGTTTTTAAAAGTTTGTACATAAGATAAAGGGTTTGTAACTGTTCAAAATTTGTTTTTAAAGTCTGCTGATGAGTTGGTAATGCTGACTTTAGACGACATGTTTTTTACATATGGCTTGTTAGGTGTGTGAGACATATGTAACTTCGCATGTTTGTCAAAATTGTCAATTTACAGACGGTTTATAATATTTGCTTTCACACGTACATGTGCAATTACATCTGACATAACCTCTGAGTGTTCACAACAGCGGAGTTTTTGCACAATTTTCGTAAATATATAAAGCGCTCTTTGCTTTTTAAAGTTATTTCAGCCAAACCACAGTTTTGATAATTTAATACAGCTGATGTCAGATGCCTTGTCAGATGAAAATAGAACACGCTCTAATTGAAAATTTTTCATCCGACTTTGCTTCTGTAAATGTCATCTGACAATGTTTCATATGTTTCACACGGCATGTATCACTTTTGCAGTGGGAAATTTGACAAGTCAGATGCAAAATACATGTCGTCTAAAATCAGCATAAAGCACCAACGAAATGCTGCATATAGACAATTGCTTAAACTCCAGAAAATTAATTTCATTTAAAATAAAATTATGACAATATGTCAAATAACAAAGTTCTTAAAGGTTTATTTTATTATTTTTTTTATTTTTTGTTTTATTTTTTTTTAGTTTAATTAATTTGTATCGCTATTTGGCATTGTAGAATTAATTATATTGAAAAAGTAATTTTCAAGGCAGTTTGAAAATATATGTTCAATACCAACTGGGATGTGTCTACAAAAAGGACATTGTTTTGGAGGTTATATAAGAATGTGCAATTCGCGTGTGTCCCAGTCTTACACGTGTTATTTCGATTTGTTCCATTCTAGAGAGTGTAAGCACAGATTTGAAGAGTTCAGAAGCATTAAGCTTTGCAGGATTGTTTTTCCTTACCAGAGAGTTGAGATATTACAATTACTTAATTGAGATTTATCAAATTTATGTTTAAGGCAAGTTTTTATATATAATTGCGAGAAGTTAGGTGATTTAATTAAAGGTGAGGACCAGTGTTGCCAGCATGATGATTTTATCATATTTTTGATGATTCTTAAACTAAAATATGATTTGATGATTTTCTTTCCCAAAAGATAATTTTTTTTCTCCCAAATGATGATTTTTTATACTTGCTTGAATATATTTTAAATAGTTATTAACATACTTGCGTTTTTAAATTATTTCAATCAATTAATATAATTGTCAATAGTTTTTTACATAAAAGTTTATGGTAGTGCATTGTGCCTACATTTCTCTGACTAAAGTATATACCTACATATTTTGAGTTTTGGAATATATTTCCTTATTCTCCTAATTTGGCTAGTTCTTGTAAAGTAAACACTTTTCCGTTTTAGCTACTTTCAATTATAATGCAGGGTACACACTATCGAACTTGACAAAAATGCATCAGCTTTGAATGACAGTGATTAAACTGTCATTAATGTTGGGTGCTAAGACCGTCATTCAGGAAAAAAATTTTACTGGAAAACATGGAAAGTACGAAAATTGAACATGCTTCGTTGAAAATAATTTATATTTATTTTTTCATAATATTTAGCAACTCCTAGGATGCTTTTGTTTTAACATCATGCATCACACACCCTAATTTTATTATATACGAAAGACAACGTTCCATTTCATAGCATTATATAAATTGCTTTAAAAAATCATTTTCCCCGTTTATGCGAAAATTTGAGCAATCTGTCATTCATGTTCGATGGTGTGTACCCTGTTTAACTATTTTTCGAAATTTTCTTTATTTTTCATTGACTTAGCATACTTAGCTGTCTTGTCAGCAATTTCATTACCTATAATTCCCGAGCGACCAGCGACCCATATTAGTGTAATGTTTGGCTGCTTTTCAATAATAGTTTGTCTAATGAAATTAGTGTAGTAACTATTATTGTTAAATTTAATTATAGAGTCAAAAGCAAGTCAGTGCAGATCGTGAACCTGCCATGAGATTGACGAATTTTTTTCGGCATTTTACCCGTCTATGTAAATAAATGTGTAGTCCTTTAATTTTTTTTGTAGTTCGAGGAATTGTTTCTGGTATGTTTGAGGGTCAGTTGTATATTTTTTAAGTTCATTAAGGGGCTTGTCTATGGCATGAGTATCTAATGTCCACTTTGGAAATTTTTTTAGTATCGGTAGGTCATTATTAAATGGTATGCTGAAATTTGTACAAAGATGTACAATGCGTGATAATACTGAGGGAAATTTAGTAAAATATTTTCTGCGAACAGCTTTATTTACAATTTTTTAAAGGAAGAAATGGTCTTTCACAAAAACAGATTTGAAAAGTTTTTCGGTGATAAAGTCGTGTGTTTGTTCAATTGTTCTAACGTCGGCTTCAAATACGAGGTTATTAATAGAGGCAGCTCTGAATGCGCCTAGTGATAGGCGTATAGCTGCATTGAAAATAGGTTTGATTTTTTTTCAGGGTGCTCTTGGGGGAGAAACGATGTAAAGGTATATTCCAAAATTTCTTTTAGATATAATTACTGATTTATGGACGTTAATTAGAGATACAATGTTGCATCCAAAATTTTTTGAAGATTGATCTGAAATTTGCTTAAACGTTTCAAGAGGGATGTTTTTAGAGCATCATTGTGTGAATTCCATCTGTATCTGGGTTTGAATAAAATTCCAAGAATTCTGAGTGTGCTGGCAGATTAATTTTTTTACTTATTTTATTTTTAAGTTTTTTAGTTGTTTACTTTATGTCCTATCTAAACTCTATGATCTGGCATTTTGTTTCGGGCTGTACCTTGCATTTGGACTTTTTTGTGATGTACCGCATTCTAGAAGCCAAGCGCTTTCATTTAATACCCATATTGAGGGGGCTGACAGTATATATGCATGAATATAGTCCCCATTTTGTACTGGCCGCAATTTCGCTATTGGACGTTTTTCATTGTGTACGGTATGAAAAACTGAAAAAGTACTGTATTCTACTAGTCAAACCCATTCATTTGATATCCATATTGAGGTGTTTGTAAACAAATGACTAATTCACCATTTTGTGGCGGTGGCCATCTGTGATTTACAATAATAATGAATACACATAATCGTAACTTCATCAGATCAATCAGTCATGAAAATTATATGAGTAAAACTAAATATTACTTTTTATGGGCGTGGCATCGCCCATTGTTTAACACTAAATTGTATTGCCATGAAAGGTAAAGTTGTTTGTCAAATGTCATATCAATCGGTAAAGAGGAAAGGGGTAAAAATCAATATTACGAGGGCGGATCAATAAGTCCGTGACTTTTCCAACTTCCTTCGTAGTTATATGAAATGCAACACTGTTCCCATCAAGTACCACCTGTTAAGAGACTACTGCTAAATTTTGAGCAAGTTTCGCCATTTACTTTGCGTTTAACAGCTGTTCAAAACATACAACCTCGTGTATTTTTCTAAAAATGGAAAAAAGTGAATGGAAAAAAGTGAATTGTTTGCGAAAAAAAACCGCCAATCAAGCCAAGAAAAAGCTCGATAAATACTATGGGGCTCTGCACCATAGATTTCAATGGTAAAAAAGTGGTTTTCTGACTTTCGTTGTAGTCGCACCAGAGAAACAAGCCAGTCGATTTCGAGCCGACGGCGCGCCGCCGCCGGTTGCTTTTTCACTTATAGCGCCGCCGCCGATTACATCGGCCCGCATCAGCTCAAAACCAGCCGCCGAGTTCGTTTAAATTTGTTCACGACTGGGTTGCAAATTAGCGTACTTTTTTAGACAAATTTTTTTTACTACCTTTTTTTCTGTAACTAGGTGAGCCGCCGAAAATTCTGTCGGCGTGCCGCCGCCGACCCCAAAATCTGCCCAGCCACCGCCGCCGATAATTTTGCCTCGGCTTGTTTCTATGAGTCGCACAAGTACAAATGACGCTGAACGTTTTGAACGGCCAATTGAGGTCAGTACACCCGAAAATTTCGAAGAAATCCACGATATGTTGTTGGCCGATCGAAGAGTAAAAGTGCGTGAGATTGTTGATGCCATATGCATTTCATATGGCACTGTGGTTTCGATTTTAAGTGTCTGCAGGATGGGTGCCGCGTTTGCTCTCAATTGACCATAACCGTAAACGTAAAACGTGAGCAGTCTCAATAGCAAAACTCTATGAACTGGGCTACGAATTGGCACCTTATCCGCCATATTGTCCTGATTTAGCCCCGAGTGACTACTTCCTATTTCCAAACCTAAAGAAATGGCTCGGCTGAAAGGAATTTAGCTCCAACGATGAAATTATTAACCACACAAATGCCAATTAAGGACCTCGAAAAATCTTATTTTTTGGAAGGGATACAAAAACTGGAGAATTGAGTTAAAAGGAGATCATGTTGAAAAATAAATTTTTGTTTTACAAAAAAAAACTGTGTTTCATTCAGAAAGTCACGGACTTATTGATCCACCCTCGTACTTTTTATGGGCGTGGCAAAGCCCACTTCTTATATCAAAATTGTTTACTAATCGAAAGTAAAGGTGTGTACCTAATTTTGGATCAATCGGTTAACAGGAAGGTGTTAAAACTTAGTATTACTTAGTATTACTTATAGGCGCAGCGACGCCCACTTTAGTAATTACAATATTTCAAAGTCATTGTACATAAAGGTGTCCACCAAATCTTAGATCAATTAGCTAACAGGAAGAACTAAAATTAAATATTACTTTTTGTGTGCGTAACGCCGCCCACTTTTTTAATTTTAAAATTATATACACGCAAAGAAAAAACATACAAAGAAGCAACATACTATGATTGAATTATATGGTTGGAGTCAAATCATACTATTATGAAAATATATATGTTCTAAATATAATATTGTTGTCTTACATAACACTAATATGATTCATACAACCTAATGTTTAATTGAATGTAAATATACCATGATTTAAATTAATCATATTATATTTGTATTAACAAATATCATGATTCTAAATAACCATATAAAAGCTGTTTTCTTAATCATATTTTGATTAAAAATTGACAGCAGCTAAAAACATATATATACATTTTTGAAATTAAATATGAAATAAAATGTTTTGAAGCTGAAATAAAAATATTATCTATTTTCACATAGATACATGCATACATATTTGTTGACACATGTTCTGAAAATCATTTCGTTTTGAAATCGGCAACTTTCAGAAAAGAATTCAACTAAAACGCTCACTTATTGCAGCTTTTCAGTTAATTTTTATGTCCAGATATTTCAGATAATTTTTAAAAGAACACTGTTTTTCGTTTTTGAAGTTTCAGAACATTGCCGAATATTATTTGCTAGTTTTTATTCGTTTTTATTATTTTTATATTATTTTTATATTATTTTTTCTTATTTTTTATTTTTTCAAGTGACACAAAAAAATAAACGAACAGCTCTCAAGTAAAACAAAAATATAATAAAAAATTATTCAACCAAAGAATAGAACAAAAACTTTTTTTAAAGCAAAGAGCCATGTCTCTTTTATAACCAAAGCTTGACTGCAAACAAACTGCTTTAAAATAATATGGACAAGAACCATATTTTATTGTTATAGAACCATACCATGTTATAGAAATATACCATGTTTGTACGTAGATTTTTTTTAACAATAAATTCAACCATGTTGCAATCAATATGAATGCTAATAATGTCATGACTAAATGTAAGCATAAGTTTTTTGTCATAAACTAATTCAGGTTCACAATTATTGAAAACAATAATAAGTTATTTGCCACAACCTTAATCTATATCGGTAAACATGACATTGTTGATGCAACCATGCCACAACCATATCTTTTCTTTGCGTGAAGTCATCGTAAGTAAAGGTGTCCACCAAATCAAATCAATCGGCCAACAGGAAGAGACTAAAATAACACGTATGTTCTGAAACTCGCAGGATTGTCAAATCGCATGTGAGTTGCAAATCGCCAAACTTGATTTTTCATGTTTTGAAACTCACTCGTTTTGCTTGCAATTTGCTGTATTAAGCGTAGTATGCAGCTCTGAATGAAATTCAGGCTGCCATAAGAAGTATGTGTAAAAAAAACAAACTGAAATTCAGGTTGGTAAATTTCTTAAAGAAATTTCCGTTTACTAGTACGCAGTTCCAAAAGAAGAGTACACGGAATTTTGGCATTTATTGTCTATTACAGGCATGCTACAACAATAAGTGGAGAATTTTTTCCGTCAATTGAAACAAAAATTAATGTTCAGAGAATTGTTTGGTCACGTAATTTTTGACATTTCTAGTTTTTCGTACATTGTAATTAATTTTTAGTGTTTTTGTGTGTTGTAAATTAAAAAATATATAAATTTGTGTGTATGCAAACAAAATTTTGTATAGAATTATACACGATTATTTTTTCGTGTAGAAATAAATGCAAAACTCCAAACCTGAATTTCAGTGAGAACTGCTTTAAATATGTCAGCTGTTTATTGAAATCTCCTGTGTAGAGGAAAACAATGGACAAGCAAAACCAAAACAAATCGCTTAAACTTAAAATTTTTAATACAAATTGTAAAAATATGTTACTAGTTTTGATGCAAATAAAAAGAAAACATATTTAATTTAATTTATTCATCATTTTATTGTTTCTTTAAAGTTGAGTTAAGTCTAAATTCATCAATTCACTTCAGTATACTCTTGCGATTTGAGCTCGCCAAAAGTCTGGCGATTGCAATTTACAGAACACCTTTCTTGCGAGTTCAAGTCATAATCGCAAATGATATGCGAGATGCGAGTGTCAGAACACGCCCGTAAGTATTATTTTTATAGGCGTGTTGCCGTTCACTTTTTTAATTACGAAATTGTATAGTCATTGTAAATAAAGGTGTCCACCAAATCTCATATCAATTGCTTAACAGTAAGGGGCTAAAACTAAATATTAATTTTTATGGGCATAGCGCAGCCCACTTTTCTAATCACAATATGGAATTGTCACCAAAATTAAAGGCGCTTATAAAATTGCAGATCAATCGCTCAACAGGAAGGAGGTAAATTTTCAATTATTAGATTTGAACCAAACTCTACCTTGTGCGTAAACTCCTCAACACGGTAAGCTAAATAAAACAATGCTGCCAACTGATAGCAGTTTTTACAACCTTTTAAGTACTAACAACCCAGAAACCATTGGTAATCTTTTTCAGTTCTCTTGCGTAAATCAATCTGAAGTCCTTTTATGTTGCAATTTAGTTAAGTCGAATGCGGTATAAAGATGTTGTTGCCTGTACTTTTGCCATATATAACACATTTATTCAACAGTATTATAATGACTAGCACCTTTCCGTCGAAATAGAAAATTTGCAAAAATAGTGCCAATACCGAAAACTGATTCCGAATTTAGGCCAATAGCAATGCTGTGTTACCTGTCTAAGGTCAAAGAAAAAGTTCTTCATTTTCAAATGTCATCATACATCAATGATAATAATTTGTTGTCCGATAAACAGTCAGGTTTTCGTACAAATCATAGCAGTGTCTCTGCGCAACTGGATGTGTCCGAAAATATACGACGTGAATTAGATGAAGGTAAATTAATTTGGTTGGTCCTTCTTGATCATTCTAAAGTCTTTGATACGGTTGATCACAGCATGCTTTCCATGAAGCTTAGGCACTTTTTAAATTTTTCTGAAAGGTCAACACGGCTTTTATCATCTTACCTTTCACTTCGTTCGCAATTTGTTCATTCGAAAAATGCCCAATCTTCCGCATGAAGTTTGTCTAGAAGTGTGCTTCAAGGCTCAATTCTTGGACCACTCCTTTTCAAAATTTACGTAAACGATTTGTCAAAGCAACTTTTGCACTGCAAAATGCATATGTACGCAGATGGTGTGCAGTTGTATCTAAGTAGTCCAGTGCAATCTGTCACTGAAAATATTGTGAGACTCAATAATGAACTTGATAAAATTTATCGCTGGACCACCGCAAATGGACTTTGCTTGAGCCCAAATAAATCAAAGTGCATAATAATTCGTAAGAGAACACTTGGTTGTAATATCGGTCTGACATTTTAATAAACGGAGAAAAAATCAATACTGTGAATGCTGCTGATTTTCAATAATAGCCTAAATTGGACAACGCACTCGTAGGTCAAACTTATAAGGTGTCTTTGGTCGACACAATAGTATACTCCTTTAAATATTAGACAAATGGTTGCAAAATCTTACCTTTTTCCAGGCGTAATGTACAATTGTGAACTTTTCGCAAATTGCGATTCCATTAGTAAAAGACAATTGAACATTTTGGCGTGGGAAAATATGAGCAAGTGTCCAATTTTTCCTCAAAGCTATACGGCGCAAAGTGGGGCTTCGATGGCAAAAGTGGGAATTAATTCGTGGTGAATTTACCTGTTTATAATTTTAGATTTTTTTGATCAATATCACTTATAGAGAGCGATTGTCAAAGTTAGGAAAAAAAATTGGCGGAATAAGACTGGGGGAAGGGGTATTCCCCCATAGAAACTAATTAATTATAATCTAATATCTAAAAAGCTACAATAGTTAGAGGCTTCAAATTTGGTATTAGTTAATTTTGAGACAGGATATAAAATTCAGCAAAAAACTGACGGGGTAGGTCCGGCGGAAGGGTACTCCCCAAACCTATAATAGTAAGAGGCTTCAGATTTGGTGTGAGGTGATTTGAAGACGGGATACAAAGTTAGCTGAAAAACTGAGTGGTAGGTCCGGGGAAAGGTGTACCCTCCATACACGGCAGATAATAATTATATACGAAAAGTGGAAATTAGCTCGAGGTAGCTGTCCCTGTTTCCAGCTTAAAGATTAAAACCTATATATTTTTAATTATCTTTAAAACCTTTTATTTAACCTGCGACAGCTTTTTCTACTAGTTCCACTGTACCGATTCTTATGAAACTTTGCACACACATTGACTTCCCATAACAATACAGCACTGTGACTAGAAAAGTAGGCAGTGCCGCGCCCATACAGTTAGATCATTTAATCAAGAGGTTGTTTTAAAAGTTGTTTTTCATTAATCTATTATTTAATGCAAATTTATTTGAAGTCGGTTAAAAAGGAATAAAAATACTTGAACAGCTCTATTCCGTATCCAATTCTAAACAATCATAATCATAATCACAAGATGTGCTTAATCATAAAATGTGCCTAATCATAAGCAGTGCCTCAATTAAATAAATACGGTCATAATACTATGAAAATAAAAATAATGTTTTTATTGCTTTTTAGGTAGTAGGTGCAACAATATATTTGCTTATTATGTAAAAAGGCGCAAATATGCGCAAAATATTTTCTTACAAACTCTTTAAAAATTGTTAATGTATTACGGGAAAAAATTTTTTACTTTACTCCGCTTCACTCACAACTATTTATCGTAATTATTCCAGAAATTCATTATGCGTGAAAAAATTAAGAAAAATAACGCAAATTACACTTAAAAACAAAAACGTACTTAAGGTGGAGGTACATACCACGCGTTACGCAGCAACGCTTTTCTTACTTTTCGAACTTTTAACGCTTTAAAAATGGCAAGTTACACACCACGCTTTTGATGCTCTTCTGCTTGTACAATTTCAAGCCTTTGCCGGCTATATGTTGTCTTGCCTTTAAGTTTTATTTTTCTTTATATATATAATGCAGTTTTCATCCATTTTTTAATAAAAAAATTAATTTCTAATAATTTATTTCCATTAAACAAACATTTTAGCACATGAATCTGGCAGCACTACCTGTTATTTTGTATACGACGCGTGAAAGTTGAAGAATGTTCAACTTTTTGCGAGTTACGCGCGTCTCAAACTTCGCTTTGTATCTTGCCTTATGGAAACACACTATTTCAAGTTTTTTCACAGAAGTCTGCAACGCATTAGCGTATTTAACGCATGCTATGTACCTTCACCTTTATAATATTACTAACCCGACATTGAAAGTTCCATTATTATATATTTAATTTTCACTGCAGAAATCGCCGAAAACTAATTCTTAAAACACCAAAAATTTCAATTTTTATTGCACACAAAGAAAACATAAATATATTAAACTTTAAAAGTGCATAGTTCCATAACGGTAGTTCTCACAAACAAAAATATTTTTTTTCTAGTGATGTGGAATTTAGTATACTTTTAGTACAGGATTGTACAGGATTTGAATGAATAAATAAATCAAATCAATTTAAAAATGAAAATTGTATAAAAATTTTTAAATTTTAGTTTTTAGAACTTTATAAAAAAAGAACAACGAGCCAGTGAGCTTTTTTCATTTAAATTAGAGCACAAATTTTGATTTTATTCACAATTTAGTGAGAAAACTGAATTGGTAAAAATTGAAATTTCCATACAAAAGTAGAAAACACAAATACAAAATCGAAGCTCACTGTTACATAAACGTTTTAATTTTTATAAATTTAGTTCTCCCACTAAATTGTGAATAAAGTCAAAAGCTTTGCAACGATTTCAATAATAAAAAAAATACAATTTCTTTTGGAATATGTTTAGCTACATGCTACTGGAGAAAAAATGGCTTGTTGTTGTTCTATTTGTATTTTTTATGAAGTTTGAAAAACAAAAATTTTTAAATTTTTTATAAAATTTTAACTTTTTGTCTTAATTTTTATGATATCTCTGAAACTACTCTTAGTCCATTGAAATGTTACATGACCTTTGCATATTTTAGAGGACGCAATTTTATTTTTTGGGCATGTTTGGGGGGTCAATAGAAGCTTAGCCTCAAGTTTGTGGGTCGCCACCCTTGTCCCCCGGCCGCCATCTTAGAAAGAGAGGTGAAAACACTTTTTTCGCGATATCTCGGAAGCTATGCTTCTTACAAAAAATTTGTTAAAGCATAATTTGTAGTAAATTGTTTTGCCTACAAATATGTTTATATAACTTTTTGCCCTAAATTAAAAACTAAAGAAGTTATAAGATCATCTACAAGATTGGTCTGAAGTAATTTTTTTGTAAAATGTATAAAAAAAAGTTATAGAACAAAAAAGAAAATTTCTATAAAAATTGTCTCACTTTTTTGCTTATAACTTCTTTAATTTTTAATTCAGGGCAAAAAGTTATATGAAGATATTTGTAGGCAATACAATTTACTACAAATTATTATTTGAAAAAATTTTTTGTAAGTCGCATAGTTTCCGAGATATCGCGAAAAAAGTGTTTTCAACCCTTTTTCCAAGATGGCGGCCGGGGGACAAGGGTAGCGACCCAAAAAACTTGAGGTTAAGCTCCTTGTTAACACGTCGGGTAAAAATAAAAAGCGTATTTTCATCTTGCAACTTCATATAGATAAACGGCTGTATGCTAAAAAATATTTTACTTTAGCTTTAAAGTTCATAGTAGTTACCAAGCACTTTAAGGCTAACATAACTTTGTTAAGAAATTATATGCAAAAGACAACTTTAATTATTTTGTGATTTAATAATAAATACTGGTAACACCACCGTGTTCAACAACCACTTCATAGTTTATGATGTACAAAAACGAATACAAATTTCATTCGAGTAGTCAAATAACTTTTTATTTTATTAAATAACTTTTTTTACTTTGAAGTAAAACAACTTAATTCAAAAAATATGAGCTTCTGACATTGTAGTAAAGCATATAAATATTTCTATGAAGTAAAAGTAAAAATATATGATGAGCATAGAAGAATTAACACAATTTCTTTTATTCGAATGAATGAGTATTTGAATATCCAGCTTTTTTCGATTTGTTTTGATTTTATATACATCACTAAGACATGTTTTTATATTTTTATTTTTTTTAATATTTTTTATTAATTTTTCTATGTATTTCGAATCAACTAGATAATTTGGTGTTGTTTTCCATTACATGAAACAAATAATAAATTTAAGATAAGAGCTAAGACTCCTAGCATCATTTTCAGATGTAACAGGAATCAATATGTGTTACATTAACAAAACTATTTGTGGTAAAAAATACACATTTTGGAAATATCAACTTAAAGTAGTCTTAACAAACGTGAATGCCTACTTTAAAATTTTAATATAATAATTTGTTTAGAATACAACTTTACTCAAAATTGCTTGGCAAAGCTACTTTAAGTATTTTTGCATACAGCCGAAAATCTATAAATATTATTAGTTAAATCATTGTTTTGTAAATTCATAACTAAATAACTTACACTTATGCTTCAAATTAGGGTTTTATTACCCAGTTGCTTAACAATGTTAGTTTTTAAACGTTGTTTTACAATGAAATGATTTTGCAAAAGAAATTAAGTCTAAGAATTCAATATAAAGCAAAATTCAGAATAAAAGAGCCACGGTTGTAAAAAAGGGTATATTTCTATTTATATTAGTATAGCCTTTTAGCTATTTTGGAATCGCTAAGTTTAAATACACATTGCAACATAGTCCCCCGTAAACTTTGTGCTTTAGCTCGGGGTTTACATCTTCACATCCAGTTTAGCCAGTTTAACCACAGGTCGAGTAAGGAGGCCGCTTTCGGTTTTCACTATAGCACTACGAACTGCATTGTCTTTTCCGTAGTGAACATCAATAACGACACCCATTGCCCACGTATTTCGTTTGGTATTCTCATCTAGAATAATGACGACATCATTCACAGCAATCGGATTTAAAGTATATCCGTACCACTTTGTGCGCCTAGCCATACAGGGTAAGACTTCTCTCACCCATCGTTTCCAAACTTTATCAGCGATCATACTCGATATTCTGAAATTTTTGCTCAATGCTGAGCCGCTGCCACCTGCAATCGCCCACTCTCGTATGCCACTAGAAGACCCAATTAAAAAATGGTTCGGCGTAAGTGCTTCACTCTCGACTGATTCCAATGGGACGTACGTTAATGGTCGTGAATTCAGAATGCTTTCCACGTCCGCGAGTGCTGCTCTTAAGACTTCTTCTCGTAGACCACCTTCGGGCAGAATGTCCATTAACACAGATTTTGTACATCGCACCATTCTCTCCCACGTTCCACCCATATGAGGCGAAGACGGTGGTATAAAAGTCCACTTAATCTCGGGAAACTTTCGTTCAAAATCATTTCCAGAAATTTTTTCCATTTCCTATTTTAGTTTGTGGCATTATCCGATAGAATACGTCGGGGTACTCCTCGACGGCTCGTAAATTGCTTGATTTCCATCAGAAACGAGTCTGTGGAGAGAGATGGCGTGATCTCTAAATGCACTGCTCGCACAGTCATGCAGGTGAATAGCACACCCCACCGTTTCTCTGTTCGCTTACCTATAATGATTTCAAGAGGGCCAAAATAGTCAACTCCTGTGTAGTAAAACGGCTTAGTAAATGATGAGAGGCGTTCGATTATTAAATCACCCATCTTTGGTGCACTTGGAGTGGCTCTTCTAATTTTACATAGTTGGCAAGCCTTAGAGATGGCTCGCACTGCTGCTCTCAAACCGGCAATCGAAAATCTTTGACGTATTTCATTCACGACTATCTCGTTATGATGGTGATGGTATTTGCGGTGGTAGAAATCAATAAGCAAGTATGTAACTCGATGTTTTTGAGGAATAAGTATTGGCCTTTTGATACTTACTGCTACGTTCAATAATACATCGGTTCTGCCTCTCATACACAAGACTCCCAGCTCGTCGATTTATGGTGAGTTTTTATAAAGTATGCATTTATTCGAGATCGGCTTGTTTGATTTTAAGGCCATAATTTCTTCATAGAATATTTCTTCTTGGCAGGCTTTAAATATGAACAATTCTACTGTCTCGATATCGTTTTCATAAATAAAGGGTTTAAAGTCTACATTTGTGTGACGGGATCCCATAATTAAACGAATATACTTAAACACGAACCGTTGGCTGAGACGAAGTGTCTACCATCTGCTGAAATTATTCGGGTTTGGAACTATTGCTGACAAGGGGAATTTAGGTTTTTTAATATAGATGTGGCACAGCTGCTCCACTGGTTTATTAGGAGAGCCGGTAAATTCAGATAGAGGCCATTCTGTTTCGTTATATTTTAAAAATGGTGGCCCTAGAAACCACCGCGTGTCGGAGTTCAGATTTGGAATTCCATTCCATTTCGTCCCGTCATCAGCTACGTTTTGGGCTGATGATACCCATATCCACTGTTTCACCTGCGAGCCTTCAAGTATTCCTCCTATGCGTAATGCCACAAACTGTTGAAACTTTCTTGCATCGGATCCTATCCAGTATAGGACATCTTTGGAATCCGACCAGACATTTCATTTGTTATGAAATTCGCCAACCTTAATCCCAATACAGCGGCCATGAGTTCTAGCTTGGGTATGGAGATGGGCTTTAATGGCGCAACTCTAGTTTTAGACGAAACGAGACTACAGGTTATATCTCCTTCATACTCAACTCTTAAATATGGTGTCGCTGCATACGCATCGATACTTGCATCAACGAAGGTGTGGAGTTGAACATTCAGGGAGTAACTCAAATATTGATGACACCTCGGGATACGAATGTTGGCTATATTTGGCAGTAATTTAACCCAAGTCTTTCATTTCAAGCGCTCTTCTTCAAGCAAGGGATCATCCCAATGAACTCCAGATCGCCAAATTTCCTGTAAAATAATTTTTGCGTAAATTACGAAATGCCCCAATAGACCAAGTGGGTCGAAAATTGTCATGATTACTCGAAAGACACTTCTCTTGGTTGGCATAACGTTTTCATCAAACATGTCGAAGTCGAATTTTCCCAAAAAAGTAAGCTCGTCAGTAAACGGCATCCACCACATGCCCAACACCTTTTCACAGTTGTCTTCAACGCTCTCAAAACACTTTTTGTCTTCCAAGCTAGGACACTTCAATGAATTTAAAACATGCGTTGAGTTGGACAGCCAATGAAATCACTTCGTTCTCTGAGTCTACGCTTTGCAGCCAATCATCGACAAATGTATTATTTAAAATAGCATGAACTGCCTTAGGAAACTCTACATTAAATCGTTCGGCATTTTTATTTTTTATATAGTTGGCTAACGAGGGGGAGCAAGAGGCGCCAAAGGTCATTACGGTCATGGCATATACATCGATATTTTTAGATGTATCTCCACCACGCCATAAAAATTGCTGGGCACGTTGATCATCTTTGATAATACGAATTTGATGAAACATTTCACGAATGTCACCCGAAAGCGCAACAGGTCTCTCGCGAAATCTAATAAGAACCCCCGTCAATGACTTTAACAAGTCTGGGCCTTTTAAAAGAACAGAGTTTAAAGAAACGTTACCGATTGCGGCCGCAGCGTCCCAAACAATTCGGGTTTTGTTTTTGTTCTTATTGGTCACAGTAAAAATGGGGATATACCATGATTTTCCGCCACTAGAAATTTCTTTAGCTTGTAGTTTTTTAATATAACCCTTTTGCTCGTAGTCTTGATTTTTTTGTACCAAAAACGATTTAAGCTGCGTGTCTTTTTTCGTTTTAGCCTCCAAACAAATGAGGCGGCTACGTGCCATAAAATAGGAATCAGGCAAACTTATGTTTTTATATTTCCATAAGAGTCCAGTTTCCCACACCTTATCTTCAGGAATATATTTTGTTGTTGATTCCATAATCATACTTGCATATTCATCCTCTTTAGAACGAAGGGGATCAATATTCAGTTTTATTCCTATTGAATCTAAAGTAAAATAATTTTTTAGCATACGATCCATGCGATCAGTTATTCCACAAGAGCAAATATGCATTATTCTATCCAAGGAGGAACTACCTGTACTTTGACGGCCGTAAACGCCCCATCCTAATCGGCATCTTATAGCAATTAGCCCATCAGTTGAATTTTCTTTAATTTCTAAGGGAACACACAGCTTTGCATTGTCAATTCCTATTAAAAGTCGGGCCTTTACTGACGTGTAGGGCAAAATAGGTAAGTTTCTTAAGTGGTCATACAGGCTAATGTCTTCTTGTGTAAGAGTTTGTACAGGCAGATCGAGATTCGCAATTGTTCTTAAGTTGCGCAATGCCATTTTATTTGCTTGTTGCTCACGCGATGATATCTGCAAAGAGACTATTTTTGAATTTTCATCCGTTTGGGTTATATCGCCAGTCCACTGCAAGCATAACTGCTTCGTTGGCCCATCTAAGCCTAACTCTGAGGCAACCTCATTTTCAATTAGAGTACACGATGAGCCCTCGTCAATTAGAGCAAAGGTATTTATCGAATGTGTTTTCCCGAATAAGGTAACTGGTACATAACGAAATAAAGATTTGTTCTCTTTTACATGAAATAAAATTGATGATGAATTTACCTTTTCATTCTGTGGTTGTGTCTTAATTGTATTATTTATTTGGTGACCGTAAGTTCAGTTATGCAAAAGGGGGTTGTGTGGCATTTTACAATTGTCCACAACGCATTGTTTCTTTGAATGACAGCGGCGTAAAGAATGCCTTTTAAAGCAACGCAAACATAAACTGCCTGCACGTACAAATTTCCACCTCTCGTTTATTGTCAATGACAGAAACTCCGGGCAATCACCTAAGCGATGATTTTGCGTGCATTTAAAACAAGAAATTACCATTGTTGATTCTTTTTTATCATTATTTTCGATTGCTGCATGTAAATTGAGTCGCTCTCTTATTGATTTTTTCGATTCGAATTGAGTAGTTGGTACAAACGGAGTCACATAAGAGGCGCAGGTAGCTAAGTTATATAGCCAGCTATCAAATGTAGTAATATCTACTCTTGGGATGTTGCATCGGTGCCGACCCCAATCTAATTTTAAGTCACATGGCAATTTCTGAACTAACTCGTCTAACAGCATAGGATCGTTTAGGTAATCTGTAAGGCCCATTGTTGTCCTATAATTTTGTACGGCCAGGTCGAGGTGTATAAGTGACTCTAATTTTTCTTTTCGAGCTGGCGGCTGTTCTTTGAGCCTTTTTTGCAGAGCATGGTGAATTATTTCCGGCCGACCGTATAACATACGAAGAGTTTCAATTGCAAAACTTACAGTGGCTGGTATCATGAGTTTACCTCTCACAGCTTCTAAGGCTTGTCCTTTTAAACATTTTTGTAACCGTATAAGATTTTCCTGGTCTGTAAAGCCACATCTTTCTGTCGACTGCGAATAGTTTGTTATAAAAATTGGCCACTCCTCTGGTTTGCCGCTAAAAATTGGTAGATCTTTACTTAGTGCTTGGCGAGCTGCAATCTGAGGGGCGGTCAATGTTATATCAGGTGTTAAATTGTTTAGATTTAACACTTGATGCTGTTATACGAAAACGTAGGAGCTTGAAGCGAGTTATATTGTTGAAAGATAGACGGGTTGCTTAAATGCGAAGAATAGGCAGCTGCAGAAGCAGTGCAATTGTAGTTGAACGGAGTGGTGGAAATATTAGGAACTCTTTGAGAGGCCGAAGAAAACATGTTAGCTTGCGAAACGGGCAATTTAAATGACGGTGCATTTGCGTTTACAGAGCTGTGATTCTGCTCGCTATTTATTGCATTCGCATGTGTATATTGAGCGCTATTCTGTGAATAGCCGGTAATGTAATTTAAAGAGGGGTAAAAGGTATTCATGGTAGCCGCATTTACAATATTTTGATGATTGTTTTTATTAAATAATTGCTGCTGCAAATTTGGCGCCGCAGAACTGAATACGCCTGACATGAACGCGGTTTGCGTAGGCATGGCTAAATAATTGGTGGCGTTGTTATTGTCTGACTTTCGAAATGAGAGTGCGGACATTTGTGCTACTATGTTCTCGTCTTGAGTTACGGTGAATGATGGCAACTGCTGACTTGGAATGGCAGATGTTGAAAGGCGAGGAGCCATAAACGATATAGAAGAGGCTAATAAAGTGGCACTCTGTTCTGTCATAGACGGTTTTTTTGCGGGTTTGGCAACGAGGCGAGTACGTTTTAGTGGTTGACGTGTTAAACCGGAGCGAGTACGAAAGGGGGAGAAAGTGGGTTTTCTTACCTTTGGCTGCGACTTGTATATCTTTTACCTTAGTATCACGGTCAATACCAGTTTCACTATATGCATCATTAAGCTTGCTTGGATCTTGTGCAGCGTCTGCCCCAGCTGCGGGGGCTGCAGAAGTGGTTGAGCCAGAAGCGGTGGATGGAATAGTGGGTGTTGATGTATCGCTAGCTTTGGATGTAGCTTGAGCATTAAATTCTTCCTCTGAACTAGGCATTAAGATAAGCTCAATATATAACCTCAAACTGCGCAACGATCACGTGTGTCTAACCAAAATGGCGATTTGAAAGTATTTTAGAATGTTAAGACGTCGGGTAAAAATAAAAAGCGTATTTTCAGCTTGCAACTTCATATAGCTAAAATCTATAAATTTTATTAGTTAAATCATTGTTTTGTAAATTCATAACTAAATAAGTTACACTTATGCTTCATATTAGGGTTTTATTACCCAGTTGCTTAACAATATAAATTGATGTTAGTTTTTAACCGTTGTTTTACAATGAAATGATTTTGCAAAAGAAATTAAATCTAAGCAAAATTCAGGATAAAGGAGCCACGGTTGTAAAAAAGGGTATATTTCTATTTATATTAGTATAGCCTTTTAGCTGTTTTGGGATCGCTAAGTTTAAATACACATTGTAACACTTCTATTGACCCCCAAACATGTCCCAAAAATAAAATTGCGTCCTCTAAAAAATGCAATACTCGGTCCTTAAATTGTAACATTTCAATGGACTATCTACAGATCTAGAAATAATATTTGGACGTTTTAAAGATAATTTTGTTGTCGAGTTTTGAAAATATTTATTTTATTCAATATGGCAAACCCTTCTCTAGTTATGCCAGTAAATTTAAATGCTAGTGCTTTGGTTTGATCTACTATAACTCAGTAATTTTTTACCCGATCAAAGCTAATTAATTTAGTATCCTTTCCACCAAGATGTATATTTTTTATTGAACCAGGCTGTGACTCTTAAATCGAAAAACACAAATTTACTGTTATCTGAACTATTATTTTTTTGTGTTTCAAATCATAATTACGTTTAAAAAATAATTAGAAAAACCTTAAGTAAGTTACTCTAAATGCTACCTATATAAATCTTCAGGTCAGATATAATAAAATCTATTCAGTAGATGTAGAACGGATTTTATCTGAAAAAAGGAGAATTCGAAGAGAATGTCAACGTTGCAGATCCGCTCAGTTAAAAGTTAGACTGAAGGAATGTACTAAACAGCTTAAAACACTATTAGAAAACAAACAAAAAACGCTTCTCTGCAATAATTTATGTATGCGCTCGACGCAACGCAACAAACAGACTATTCACTATGGCAAACAGTCAGAGGCCTCAAATGTCCGGTGATATATAAGCCACTGCGGCGTTTGAATATAGACTGTGCAATAGCTGATGCTGAAAAAAGTACGTTTTTCCTTAACCACTTGCAAAAAGTATTTACACGAAATACGTCTGATGAAATAGTTGAGCTGCCACCAGTTCTCGCTTTACTAGATGTTCCGTTGAGATTTAATATTCGTGATAATATTCGTGATATTGAACACTCTATTGCAGACTCAAACCCAAAAAAGTACTGATAAAGTAAGCAACGAAATGCTCTTAGAGCTACCCTACATTGGAAAAAGGATAATTCTATTTATTTTGGAAGGTTTCGTTGATTACTATGATACCTAAGTCAGGCAAAAATCAGATAAATATGGAATCCTATAGGACTATAAAAGCCTGTTGGACTATAAAAGCCTGTTCATAACATGTCAAAGATATTAGACAAGCTACTTATGAGTAAGCTGACACTCATAATGAATGGTAATGGATGCTTTCCAAATCATCAAGGACTATAAAAGCCTGTTCATAACATGTGAAAGATATTATACAAGCTACTTATGAGTAAGCTGACACCCATAATGAATGGTAATGGATGCTTTCCAGATCATCAATTCGGTTTTAGGAAACAATATAGCACGTTTGAACAAATACATGGACTTGTGAATATTGTGAGAAAAATTTTCGAAGAAAAGAAATGCTGCTCTGCGCTCTTCATTGCTGTTTCTCAGGCTTTTGATGAGGTATGGCACGAAGGTTTAATACATAGATTAAAGCCAAACCTGCCCACAAACACCCTTAAGGTGGAGGTACATACCACGCGTTACGCGGCAACGCTTTTCTTACTTTTCGAATTTTTAACGCTTTAAGAATGGCAAGTTACACACCACGCTTTTTATGCTCTTCTGCTTATACAATTTCAAGCCTTTGCCGGCTATATTTTGTCTTATTTTTGTTTTATTTTTTTTTATATATTTAATGCAGTTTTCATCCATTTTTTAATAAAAAAATTAATTTCTAATAATTTATTTCCATTAAACAAACATTTTAGCATATGAATCTGGCAGCACTACCTGTCATTTTGTATACGACGCGTGAAAGTTGAAGAATGTTCAACTTTCTGCGAGTTACGCGCGTCGCAAACTTCGCTTTGTATCTTGCCTTATGGAAACACTCTATTTCAACTTTTTTGATGGACGTCTGTAACGCATTAGCGTATTTAACGCATGCTATGTACCTTCACCTTTAAGCTTATAGGAAGCTACTTAACTGACCGAAAAGTTGTCGTTAAGGAAGGTAATTTTCTAAGCCATCCGCAGGCGGAGTTACTTAAGGCAGCATCCTCTGTTCTACATTATATTTGATATACATATGCCTCTGACTTGCAGATAAGCAGTAACATATACATAGCAACATTCGCTGATAATAAAGTTTTTCCAATTGTTCACGAAAAGCCTCAAGAAACTTCCCGCAAACTGCAAGAAAAATGGCTAAAACAATGGCGGATAAAAACTAGCGAACAAAAATGCCTACATATTACTTTTACATTGCGCAGAGAAACATGCCCACCTATACAAGTCAATAACTAAACTATACCTCAACACACTGAAGTTATATATCTCGGTGTTCATCTTGATCGTTGTCTAACATGGAAATCCCACACAGAAAAAAACTAAATTTCATTTTCCGTAAAGGAATTAAATGAAATAGTAAATATTTTGTCTAGGTATGGACCTACAAACCAATTTGTAAATACCTATATAGATAAAAATATCGTAATAATTTCATTGAAAAAAATCTTTTTTTTTCAATGAACAAATTGCTTAAATCTATAAAACAATTTGTCTAAAAATATTTACAAAGTGTAAATAAAACAATTTACTAAATGAAACAAAAAGATTTACTGGATTTTCTGAAAAATTTCAAACAATATAGTTTACTTAATCAAACAAAAATATATATTGGGTTTTTTGTAATATATCAAACAAAATTTTTGTCTGGGTCATTATCATCATACATAAAGCATTTATGAAATTTCACTTTGGTAAATATGTTCAAGTCTGAATGTTTATCTAAAGACTGTAAAAAAATGAATGAGAATTAACGCAACGACATTAACGAATTTATGTACTCAAAAATCTTCAGTAAACAAACTTGGTACAATCGCATTCCTTTTGCTATCAATGCTACTGTTGTTATTTGTGTGTATGTCGTCATTGGGGTTGTTTTTTACCACACAGTTTTTCTTGTTCTTTTTGGTGTTTGCGTCCTAAATAAAAGTAAAAACAAACAATTCATTGATTAGGTAAAGAACTTTTACTGAAAATGAAATTTATTTTTAGACAAACGTTTGTTTGAAAATTTTTTGATGAT
Organism: Panzeria rudis; assembly: GCA_956483635.1. Classification (NCBI taxonomy): domain Eukaryota; kingdom Metazoa; phylum Arthropoda; class Insecta; order Diptera; family Tachinidae; genus Panzeria; species Panzeria rudis. The sequence continues at coordinate 102,143,022 of OY101447.1, forward strand.
AATTTTTTCTGTGCACATAGATGCAAAGGTGACCCAAATGAGATTAATAGCGGCTCAAATGAATTGGCTTAATGGAACAAATTCTATACTAAGCCTGGATTATAAACTTGTGTTATACAACTCTATTCCCAAACCAACATGGCCCTATGTTATCCAGTTATGGGCCACAACAACGACATCAAACCTAGAGAAATTTCAAAAGCGACGAAATAAAATCCTTCTTCCGATTACAGCAGCCCCTGGTATGTCAGAAACCGGCGTATTCATAAAGATCTAGATGTTCCGCTGGCTAAGATTGTGTTTTCAATACACGGAACAAGATATAAAAAAAGCCTACCCCCAAAATTTTTAACTTTATAGGCCACACTCGGCTGAGTAGGAGAGACACTTTTGTTCTTAGCCGAACACAAGACACGTAAGACAATCAAAGAAGAAACCGTTGAACATAATATTTTGTCTAGAACTGACCGGACTTATTATTAATAATTTTAGATTTCAGATTTTAAGATTGTTGGTTAGATTTTAGATTGTTAGTTCAATTATTGTTAGTGCATTTTATAAAAAAGGTTAACTTTCCAAAACTTTAAATATGTCAAACAGATTGCAAGGAATTTTTTTTCAATTTCATATTTTTCTTGGCTTTATTGTCTCAAAAAGGTTGGTCTTAAGAAAAAATTTGCAAAAACATTTTGGTAGGAAATTTTTTCAGCTTTACCCCTTTTATGCATATATTTTTTTCTAAAAGTGACAGTTGCAGACCTATAGCAAAACTAAACTAAATAGCTTTTATGTCTTTACTACTTTAAACCATTTGATTTGTTGCAATAATTATTTAATCGGTTAACCAATTTGTCCGAAACTAAACGACTAATAATCCATTAAATCTCACAAACTAAATAAACAAATTAAAAAATTTGCTGATGGTTAAGCATTGTCTACATGCATTTTATTGGTACTTTACCAAATCGCCGGTAGACTTCAAACACACTTTTGAACAGTTACACACTTATGAACAGACTTTCAAAACCCATTTAAGAAGTTACAACTAAATGATTTTCAAAAATAAGCATAGTAGGCTTTGAAAATTATACCAAACCTAGCAAATAATTTGTATTCGATATGAGTCTATTTTATTTTTCTACACCTCTATACAATTAGAAATCCATTGGATAACAATAAAAGTATTTATAAGGGAAAATGAAAAATAAAATTCAAATTAAACCTTTAAGAAATTTATTATTTGACATTTTGTAATAATTGTATTTTAAATGAAATTTATTTGCTGATGGTAAAGCATTGTATATATGTATTTCATTGGTGCATTCTATTTGGTAAAGCGCCAATGAAATGCATATAGAGAATGCTTAACCACCAGCAAATAAATTTCATATAGGAGACAGATTTTGTAAAAAATTTCGTTTCTAAATATTTCAAATTTGTATGAAAAGTAACGCAAATACGTTTCAAAACTAATTTTTTCCATACAAATTTCCAAACGCAAAAAGCGTTTGTATTACAAAATCTGACCTTAAAATAATATTATGCCAATATGTCAAATAATAAATTTCTTAAAAATATTTTTATTATTCTGTCTTTTTCACGCAGAGTTTTGTATTATCACGTACATGCAATTCACGATATCGAAGAAAACTATTGCTGACTATCAATGACGATTAGTAATGATTCATGAAAAAAAGTTAGCATCCACCTTTACTATCAATGAAATATCATTTCGTTTATCCATTAAAACATTTTGCATCAAACCAAACATTTACTTTTTGCAAAATAACTTTTTAGAATATAATAAAACGCTACCTAAATGAACAGTGGCTACACGGATTAATTTTGACTTACATCCTTTAAAAATGAGCAGACAATTAAAGGCTCAGTACTTTTTGCCTTTAAATAAACAATAACGCTTAATCCTGCTTCATAGACTCTTATCCGGGATTATCCAGAAAAAGTCAGTTAGAACGCACAACCCTTTAATTTTAAAATATTTCTTCTTTTCATATACTTACATACATACATATATACAAATAACACCATTATTAAAATTGTCTACTGTTGCTAATTTGAGAGTAACAAAAGGCTCAAAGGATTAAACTTTGACTTCTTTGCATACAAACAAATTTTCTTCTTCGTTCGTGCGTCTACAAGATGTAACGCCCACCAAAAAAAAATGTACACACAGCATGGAAAGGACTTAAGCTTCCTGCCAGTACTAGAATGTTAACTATTGCGCTGCTTTGATCGTTTTCTAAGTAGCATTTAAATATGACTTTTATTTTATAATCCCTGCCTGCCTGATCCTATCGGTCTATGGGGTATTGAGGTGTATACAAATAACTCTTTCCTTTCTTTTATTTCCAAATAATGCATAGACTCTCAAAGGATGCCGCAACTAAAATTATTCGTTGTGCCAACGACTACTGTGAGCTGAAAGGAAAATATATGAAAATATTTCATTGGAACATCAATTTTATAGAATTATTTTTCAGTTTGCAAAAATGATTAAATGATGAGCCTTTGAAATCATATTCCGCCAATAGTTGCTTATCGAATGTTCTTCCAAGAAGTGATTTGTTTTGTATGCTATATTTATTATACCTGTCAATTAATGAACAATAAACACTCTTCACTCGGTATCTCGGCAACTGTCAAAATAAACAATTAAATGAAATTTATTTTCATTAGCAACGATTTAAAATAAATTTTCAAAGATGTTGCAAGTACCAAAATGATCAGAAAAGTATTGGAAAACTGTTAAGGAATAATTAAAAAAATAAAACTGAAATGATTGGGTATTCATACGTTTGGGTTTGTGTGAACTTGAAATATTTATTACAGAAGGGAGAGTTTACACTGAGTATATTTTATATACATTCATATGCACATACATACAAAAAAGTCGCTTTCACAATACGAATATCTTAACAATAGGTTTGAAAAAAAAACAGAATATAACACAACTCAAGTGTGTGGCCTTACAGAAATCAATCAAGGCTCATCAACAAATTGTTGCACTTCACATCATAAAGTGTTGTAATTTATTACACTTTGGTTTCGTTTTGGTTTTGTTAGAATACAACTGAGTTGATGGACATTAAAGCCTTGTTCTTAATTTTTTTCTATGCAAACATAACAACAAACATGCATATTTATGGACTTAAGCCCTTTTATTTCAGAAGGAGTGTTTGTATATCATGTACGAGTATTTATGCCCGTTCCCGTACTCAAGAACAACGAAACCCTGTAATTAATGGGTGTCCATTTATAATATTGGCAGTTAAGATTCATGTACGTTTTTCATTCGGTATATTTCTTCAAAAACAAATGCACATTTGTAGAGATTTTTAATGAGGTAAAATCTTTTAATTCTTATTTGTAATCATAAGTTGTTGCTTATTAATACCTATTAACCT